>QRFB01018702.1:2820-20123 GCA_008931105.1 Oenanthe javanica
CAAATGCAGGGTTGTAGTCCGAAAGTATAAACTGTACACTGGATTGAAAGTGGCGAGATGTGATGAATAAAGGGATGACAACCTCATCAAATTCATGGAATAAGTTTCCCCTGAAGCCACTGGAGGAAAATATAACTGCTGGGACAGTATGAATGTACTGACAGGCTGGTAAACTGGTTGTGTTTCGATGTATAATCTGAATTGGTGTTGTATTATTCAGAATTTCATTAGACTGTTGCCATGCATATGGTCGAATTGTGGCAGTTTTATCTTGTAAAGTAGTCTTGTTTAGTAGCATTTGAACTGTCAATGTTCTAGTATCAATCCTTAAAGATGGTTCACTTGCAACACAAACCATAGAGTAATAATCCGAATCACATGCAAATCCATCAGTTTCAAGCTTGCTTTGATCTTCTCCTATTATTTCAGTTAATTGTTAATATAGCAAACTATTAATCCATATCTCATAACAATTAAAGAAATTAAATTGACCAACCTTTCACTAGTCTTCTTAGAATAGGCTTAAAGGATTCTTGATAATGTATTGCTTCATTGAACTTGTTGCTACTGGATTTCCAATTTGCTAACTGTTCCATCCCTGCATTTTACAAGTAAAAAATGTAAGCATAACTATGGTATGAGTGAATCACAATACCAAAATCTACGAACACGTATCGAAGCCGAACAGAGAAGCAAAGAATTACATTTGTTGAATGGAAGAGAATTTGATGCAAATAACTGTGTAAAGCAGAGTGATTAAAAGCAAGAACACTAATGGGGTTGCACCACAAAGAAGTCTCCTAGGTTCCTTCTCCATCTTCTTAAGTTAATGGACAGTAGTTCTTGTGTATATGCATGAGATTATTGACATGATGAAGTAGACATTTAGGACTGCAGAGTTAATCATTTATCTGGTAGGCTGTCTAATTTTTATACAGAGTCTTGTTTATGTTTCCATGTCATTATCAGCTCCCACATGCCCACATTTGATTTTCTTTTCTCCTATTATATGCTAATTTCATATATGATTGGATGCATGGATGCATGTATGATTAGTGAACCTTTTAATCAACTAGTAATAAGAAACATCTCCTAAAGTTTTTCCACTTGTAAATTACTTTTGCAGGACTTACGAAGCTTCATGCCACAATATTGTGTGCTGTTGCAATTTTTTCATAGTAAAAGAAGAGGACGACAATGTAATCATGTATATAACAAGAGTCAAACTTTGGTAGCTAAACGTGTTTATAATAATAAGCCTCATCTGATACCCTACCCGACATTTTGTTTCTGTATTTGTGTTCGTAAATATATTAAAGAAGGATTCGAAGTTAAATCTAATCCTCTTTTATATAAAGAGAGAATTGAAACGCAAACAATATGCTATAACACACGTCTGTCATGGTCGACCTCATGTACGTCCTACTAGTACAAGTCCATTTTCTCTTTTGTTTTGGCCAAGCACCCTGTTTTTTTAAACTTATTACTGTCTTAACTACAAGAAACTAATGTTCTTTCAACTTGACAATTTCTTTTGTTAACAACCTCTTTAGCATAATCATAATTATTTTTCGTAACAATGATTACAAGTCAAAAGATTAATTACACCACTTGGGGCAAAAGAGACAGGTATTAGAAGGCATTATCATAAGTAGAATTTGGCATCAAGTGTTTAAATCTTTCATGCATAGAAGTGTGCGTTTTCTTCTCACTAACACCCAAAGTTGGCAGCCAAGTAGAGAAACTCAAATAAACATGACAATTTAGGGATCCAAGTNGAGAGAATAACAAGAAAATAAGATTTTCCATAAATTTCTTTCAACATAGTCAAGTGGAGGCTTAATGTCACCAAGCACATGTTCCACTGAATTAAGTGCTAAACTAAGAAATAAGACAAATACACTTTACATTTTGGAACTATATATTTGTAANTCTCTATAATCTTGTCGGTCGTATATTAATAGACAAGAGTACAAGAGGCAAGCATCAGAACCAACCTTTAGAAGCACAAAAAAACATAACCAATCGGACAAACCTGCTTCAGAAATATACTACTACCATTCATCTGCTCAAAGTATTGTATAGTAGTAGTAGTAGTAAGATAAAGAAAGTTGGCAGGCAAGTACAGAAACTCAAATAAACAAGACAAGTTAGGAATCCAAGTCGTGGGTTGTATACAGTATACGGATGATATCACTTTTATGTGATTTTAACATGCCCGTGTGAATAAATAAAAAGGGGTTCTCTGTCAAATTTTAATATTGTGCCATTCTTGATTCCATTTTAATTGATATTTCATTTTTTAATATGTATATTACATGTATAATAAAATTTTAATTATATTTAATATAAAATTTTAATTTTTATATTAAACTTGTTAGAAATGAGTGTCAACAAACTTATGTAGAGGAGTAAATGTATAAATGACCTTTTGTTTATTTACTTTTCTTGATTCACTTTAACGATAATCAATGAAGTATGTGAATAATGCATATCTTTCAGTGAAGTGTTTGATTTGATTAAGAGATTGTGTATGTATGATGCGGAATGTAAACTCAAGAACATCAATCGTTAATTTTCAATTTAATTTGTTTATTAGAATGATATGCTACAAATTTAAAATTCAAATAAAAATTTCAACTTCTTATTCTTGTAGAGAGAATAACAAGAAAATAAGATTTTCCATAAATTTCTTTCAACATAGTCAAGTGGAGGCTTAATGTCACCAAGCACATGTTCCACTGAATTAAGTGCTAAACTAAGAAATAAGACAAATACACTTTACATTTTGGAACTATATATTTGTAACTAACACTTAGAACTTTGAACAAGACGGACTTCTCATTGTGCTTCTTATCTTCCGTCCTTTTTAAATTCTTCTCTCTTCAAACTTTTTATTGTAGACTTGTCAACTTTCATACACAGGTTTGACCACTTCTAAACATGACAAGTACTTTTGTTACTTGTATCTTCCTTCTGTACTTTTTCATGAAATTTGCTAACTGAATCTGTCGTAAACTCTGTTTTAACTTGATAATTCTACACTTCTCCATAATTCAGTATACTGCATAAACAGACTTCTCGACAACTCCTTTGTCTTGACTTCTCGATAGCCATTTTTTCAGACTTTTCGATATGTTCATAAGTAAACTTTTCGATAGGAATGATTTCACACTTCTCGACATCTTTCATTTTAATACTTCTTGACAGGGACTTCCCGATACCTTGTGCAATTGACTTCTCAATATTTTTTTTCAGAGACTTCACGATATATTTATACTTGACTATGCGACATAGATCCTTAGTACTTTTCAATAACTCATTTTGTAAACTTCTCAACATAATACTTTTTGAGACTTTGCTACATGAATTTGAGACTTCTTGATATTTTCACTTCTGGACTTTACTATGTTGAACATCTTGGACTTCTCGACATAATGCCTTAGATAAAATTGTTCACTCTGCAACTATTATTTTCTTGGCCTTATTTCTCTTGCTACTTGAACAATAATTTAAACTTCTTTCATAAATTTATTTGATGACCATATTTACAATTTGAATTATAACATGTAGAACATTGACAACGGCAAATTATAATAGAAATAAAATAAGTCCTGAAATTACAACTGAATTATAAGTAACAAAACAATGTAGAGTATGTTATATAATATAGCGTATGCTTTAATATATTTTTTTAATCCCGATCGTTCATTTATTTTTTTAATGGTGGGAGATTTGTTGGCGTGATAATGAATAATATCTATTTATCTTTGGCTGTAGATCATGACCCATTATTGTGAGTTATATTCTAATATAAATCTCTTTATTCTATAAACTCTATAAGTTTGATAAATCATCACTTATAAATTATCAAATTACTGATAAATATTCCAATAATCACATATAATACAAAATGTCAAAAAAAATAATAGACACAAATCATCAATTACATCTACAACTAGAGAATAAGGAAGCTGAGATATATTTCACGAAACTTTCATAAAATATTGAATACAATAAATCCATATAATAAAAAAATGTGCATATTAAAATAAGACCAATTTTCACTTTGCAACCCACTGATTTTGGCTTATTGCACTTCATAGTATTAGTATATACATTTTGTATCCCACAATTTTGTAACCCGTTTCACTTTCCATCTTTTTAACACTTTACCATATAATTTGACTTTTAACATTTATTTGTAAAAGGGTAAATCTGGTATTCAAATTTATAACAATAATATTTGTGCCTATATGACGATTTCTAAATCAACAAGCCTCCTTAGAATAATAAAACATCATTTCATTAATATATATTTTAAGAAAACAACATTTCGTTAATACATATTTTAAGAAAAGTCTAATACATCAAAGTTCTTAGAATAATAATTTCGTTCCAGAAGTACATCTTCTAAAAGCCAAAAACATTAGTTCATAATTTTTCATTAATACATATTTTAAGAAAAGTCTAATACAACAAAAAAACATCATTTCATTAATACATATTTTAAGAAAAGTCTAATACATCAAAGTTCTTAGAATAATAATTTCGTTCCAGAAGTACATCTTCTAAAAGCCAAAAGACATTAGTTCATAATTTTTCAAAAGTAACTAATTAACCAATCATAACACTAAGCCTTCTTTCCAATAAGCTTTTATTTTTTGAGTCTGGCTTGATCTAATCTTCTCATTGAAGTCAGATGTTGTCCTTCATTTCCTACATATGATTCAGCTTCAACACCTAAAGGTCCCATTTTCCCAGGAGCTTTAAATTGCTTCATTACTCCTCCATGTGATGCAGGAATATGTATTGCAATCCCTTTTCCATTGTCTTGTCCTCTCTTTTTAATTGCCTCATCTTTCTTCCTAACCTCCTCTTCTTTCTTTCTAGCCTCTTCTTTCTTCTTTGTCTCCAGATCAACTTTCTGAAAAATATTAGAACAAGAGTGTCAGAGTAATAATTTATTCAAAAGTTAGCTTAAATATGGATATACCAACCTTAGCCTTGCATGTCCTTGAGTTATGGCCCTATTGTTTACAGTAATTACATTTTACATATTTTTTTACTTGCCCAACTTCTTCACTATCTTTGTCAATTTTCTGACCATAAACACAATTTATAATGAAAAAAAGAAAAATATTGATATAATTTTAAGAATGTGGAGAACAGTTGTACCTTTTTTTGACATGTCCTTATATTATGGCCATATTCTTTACAATTTGCACACTTCAAAGATGTCCCCTTCCTTTTTAGCATTGTAGGATCATTTTTTCTGGTTTCCACCACATCAGACCTCTTGTTTCTATTTTTTTCGGTCTACCAGGAGCAACTTTTACTAAAGGAGATAGTGGTGAACTTTCCTCTACCTGGTCCCAGAATTCTTCCCCATTGATTGGCTCCAAGATGTGGTTATATACATTCAAATATTGTGATCTCTTGTAACATTCATGAATGTAATCTATTGGACTTTCTTTTCAAAAAAAAATGCATACACAAGCATGAAAGCAGGGAATACCTGACAACTGCCATTTTCTACAAGCACATTGATGATTCTTAATGTCTATAACTATTTCATGTCCTCCTGATGTCATTGTCACATGAAATTTATCTCCCCCACTCCATACAGGCTTAGCATTTATAGCCTTTTCCATAGCCCTATGAATAAATTATAAATTTAATTAGAGATATACATAAGAAATTAGTGTAATTATCTTATATATATATATATATATATATATATATATATATATATATATATATATATATATAAAAGAAACTAGTGTAATCATCTTACTTCTCAAGTTTTTTCAAGGCCTTTGTGCAAAAAATAGTTTTCCTGGCCTCTATTTTTGATTTCCTCCTTTGAATCCTTTGCATACATGTTGTGTGCATGTTCTTGAACATGGTTATGATTCCCATCTCTCTAAAATAATTAATTGCATTATTGACGATCTCACACTGATTATTCACAAATGTATCAGATTTATAAATCTCTCTAAAAGAAGATCTGCTTCATTGGGACTTTGGTTTATCAGCCAACCATTTATATGCTTTTAAATTGAGATGTTAACAATGAAAAATTGAATGAATGTTAAATAATAGACTAAATAATATTAAAGAACAAGTAAAATTTATGTCAAAGAGAACAATTGTACCCTTTTTAGGTTTTCCATATGCATGTTAAAGAAATAGTCAGTAGTTGACTTAGCTGCCGACCATAATTCCCTTCTAATCCCAATTCCTTTGTATTATTTCCAAAGATTTCTATATAAATGCATAACACAAAACCTCTTTTCTGCTGATGGAAAATTTGCCTCAAGGGCATTAACTAAACCTTAAAACATTGACATAATAGTTGAGAATTTAAGTCACACAAAATAAATGTCACACAAGATACAAAAAAAAATAGTAGAGAAAATTACCTTCTGCCTATCTGAAATAAATGTATAGGCTCCATCATTTTCAATCATTAGGTCAACTTTTAGTAAAGAAAGGAACCAATCCCAACTTTGATTATTTTCAGCTTCAACCTGGGCCCAAGCCACATGATACATCCCATCATTGAGATCAGTGGCCACAGCAGTCAATAATATCCCTTTGAATGGTCCCTTTAGGTGGCATCCATCCAAACCTATCAATGGCCTACACCCAAACATAAATCCAGCTTTAAGAGGTCCTAAACAAAGGTAAAACCTTTTAAATCTTTTGCCTTTTACTCCACATTCAGCAGCTTCTGTCATTAGTTTCACAGTACTAGTCGGCATTGCTTTCATAAGCTCATTACCATAGTTATACAACTTTTTATATTCTTCTTCATGTTTACCAAGAATTGTTTCCCTTGCTTTTCTCATGACTCTGTAGATCAGTGAGTATGAAACTTGGCATCTTAAATCATTGATAACCTGATGGTGAAATGATTCTAGTTTCCAAGTGGGGTTCATCATGATTTGATCTTCATAAGCTTCTGCAATCCACCTACTATTAACTTATTTTTGTTCCCAAGTAGGGCTGCATGTGTGTTTTGTGTATAGAGTTTTGATTTGAATGTTACTTGATCTTTGTTGTTTGATTCCATAACATTCCACTGACATCCATCAGCACAAATCCACTTTATCTTATCAGCCAAGTTTTTTCTCAATCTTATTGGTCTTTGATGCACTATGGAATGCTTCCTAACTGCAGCTCTAAAAACCTTACCACTACTGAACAACATACCCAATTTAAATTATGGATATTTCATGTTAGTCAGCTCATTGAATTCAGGACATTGAGAATCCATTTCATCGCATGATGAAACTGCCATCCTTTCATCACTACTGTCGTACATGCTCTCAGAATCTTCACTATCACTCTCACATCTTTTCTCATCAGCTGTTTGTAAATCATCATCAAAGTCATTCTGTATATCTTCTGCAAATCCATTTCCTGTCTCAATAGTGCAATCATCCCCAAGTGTCTTCTTAACTTCAGTAATTAAATCTTTTTGGCTTGGTTGAGTTGCAGCAGGTACATCATTATCTTGGTCCAACATGACAGGGTTCTGTGGGGTGTTTTTAAACAAACCCTATACCAAACATAAGAAATAGTTATGATTAGAATGCATTACATATTATAATGCAAATAAAAGAACAAAATTAAAATGTACCAAACACGTACTCTTAGCATTGAGTGTCTCCCTCTCTTTCTTGTTCTATATGGAGGGTTAGAAGGAGGTATCTTCTTTTTTCTTCTAGGAGGAGGTGCTTCAGTTTCTGTTGAATCTATATTAGAAGTATCACCATAAAATTCAAGAATCTCCTCTTCATTAATCTCACCAGGCATTTGTTCTTCCCAAATTTCTTCATCATTTTTCTCACACTCCTCTCTTATTTCATCAACTCTTCTCTCTCTCTCTCTCATCCAATTCAAATTGTGTGAAAGAAAAGTCATAATCAGGTCCTTCATAGCTATTTGTTGTATATAAATTGAGAAGGGTAGAGTAATCATCGACTAAGTCTCCAAATGCTTGAACACACAAATCTGTCTCAAGAGCTATTAAAGAGGTAGATTGTAGATTTGTTTCAGGAAGATGCAACCAAATATCAAAACTCCCCTTCTCTAAGCCTATTTCTTGCAACAGTTCTTTCATTCCACTCAATGACAAATTCTCTCTTGAAATGTAGTCGAAATAGGCAACATCCCCACCAATATAATGTTCAAATAGATCATCAAACTCCCCACCATAAAATAATTTGATACTAAAAAACTCAGGACCCACTAGAAACATAAATCACAAAACAAAGATAAATCAGGAACATGCTTTATGGACCACAATATTAAATTATAATACCTATTTGGAACTCTAAAAAGTGCCATTTTTAAATAAATTTCACACTATACAAAAGCAACATAACTATTTTATATTATACAGTACAGACTATAAATTTCATACTACAAACTATAAGATTATGTTTCTCATGTATGTAAAATATTTAAAGGAAATGTAAAAATCAATACCGTATTTTGAAGACGTGTGTTTATATTTTAGAGTTGCATCATCGACATTCGCATACCCATCTTTCGACATCCTTAATTTTCCCTTCATTGGATCGTCCTTTGATTAATCTGTATAGTGACTTTTGATGTTATTAGGGTTTTAGAGTTATAAAGAAGACAACCGAGCGGGAGAAAAATATAGTCTATCTAAGTCATATCATATGTATAAGTTTTATGTGAAATGTTATTTTTACCCTCATTGACTAATGGTAACGGTCAAAGTTAACGGAATAAAATGATATAGGATGAGAAGTGAAATGAGTTATAAAATTGTGGGATGCAAAATGTATATACTAATACTATGAAGTGCGAAGTGCAATTAGTCAAAACCAGTTAGATGCAAAGTGAAAATTAGTCTTAAAATAATATCCAAAAATATTGTGAATATCAAAATACCATATTTATCAAATCACAATAATTTTATCCAATATCTCATGAAAGTTATCTACGATATATCTTAGATTCCTTATTCTCTTACAACTATTTCTCATAAAAACTTACTTATCATATTGTCGACCTAATTTTATTCAAAAGCGTTCAGGCATTGCTTTCTTAAATCAATGAGAATTTTAGTATATGTTTTTAATCACATTTATCTTATTTTTTTTATAAATTAAGGGTGCGTTTGGAATTGTTACCGGTGATAGTAACAATAATTTTTTTCTTTCTAAAGAGCAGATTAAAAGTTGTTTAATAAATTTTAAAAACAGCTTTTTAAAAAAGTATTTTCGTCTAAAAATTATTTTTAGAGAAAGCACGTCCCATACTTTAAAAAAATATTTTTCAATTTTTTCGGTCTATCAAATCGTTCTAAAAATATTATTTATTATATTATATCTTAAAACATGTACAAATTCAAAAATCACCAAATAATCATTTAATTTTTCTGAAATCACTTTTTCTAAAATCACTTTTTCTCATAACACATACGTTTTAAATAGCAACTCCAAACATAATTTAAATATTTTACATTTCGATTATATATATAATTTACTTCATATCAATTTCGTTTCTCGTGTTTATTTCATGAAATTGAATAGGGGATACAATTATAATTTTTTAAAATTTCAAATCACGTATTTGTTTTGTAAAACCACATTTAAGTTCAGTTGAAAATTTATAATTTTTAAAATATTAATTTTATGTTTGTTTAGAAAAAGTTAGGAATAAAGTTATAATCTCTCTGATAATTATATGAGATATTATTTAATAATAGAAAATAAAGTTAATGAGATTATTTCAGGAAAATTACATAAGGTACCAGTGTTTTTTAGTGCGAATATTTTTATAATTTTATATGATTCTATATAATTACAATAATACTCTCATATATTTATATGAGATTTTTTTAACCTTAGAATAGTTACATGAGGTAGACTCAAAAACATTAATCACTTAATAAAAATAAGGAACGTAAGATACATCTCTAGAGATTTTTGTGAGATATTAAATAAAATGATTTTTATATTAAAAAGTTTTATATGTATCAAAATAATATCTAAAATAAATTATGTATATTAAAAAATTGCATCTATATGTACCCAATCATTTTATTAATATTTGAGAAAAAGTTACGCGAGATATTAATGTATATCAGATTTCTTATCCTCTTATTTACCATTTTAAGAAATTATTTTTTAAATAATCATAATCCTTTTACCATACTCTCATAGAAAATAAATTTATGATTAACGAATAATAATCCAATCTTATATTATAAAACAGATATTGAATTAAAATATGAAGGATTATAATTAATTTCTAAATTTAATCCTCCTCGACATAATATTGGAAAGATGATAATAAACATGGCCTTAGGGTTTTAGAAACCAGAATTGTACACACACGTATATATATATATATATCGACACAGAGGAGGCCGAGTGCTAGAAAAATAGATACATTGATATAAACAGAGGCTATACAACTGAGGTAGTGATAGGTGTGAACAAAATGGACTCATCTGAAGCAAAAAATGATATAATTGCTTCAAATTCATCAGATTATGCTCCTGTTCAAGTATGATTACTAATCTTTTACCTTGCATATTACATTTCGATATTACTAATTTTTTTATATGTTCTAAGAAATGTTGGGTGAGCTAGAGTGGAACCGAGAACCTGAGATGACAGATAATCAGAGTTTATCATTTAGGCTATTACTAATCTTTTGATTGACTTACTTTTTTGGTGATTGGTTTATTTAATTTTGTGCTGAATTGTGGATTTGATTGCGTTTGATAGATTGTTTTAATTTACGGAATTAGGTTTTGAATGTAATTCTGAGGTTTTTGTATTGTTTGATTGTTTGCGGCTTGATGTGATTATATTGTACCAGCTTTTAGGTTTAGGGTTTCTATAGAAGAAGGCTATGAGTATTAATTGAAAATGATATGATGTGTTCACGAGATGTTTGAGACAAATCTTCGATTATGCACTATATGGAAAGAATTTTGCGGAATTGGTTATTGTGTCACATTATATATGTTGAGTTAATATGAAAGATGCATTACTACAAAATCGAGAAAGGAAATATTATCAAACGGAGTCGAGTTTTTTATTTCTGTGGTCTACATTGTGTTGCTGGTTGATATAAGTGTTGTTGATATACCTTAAAATTGTGAATTTGGTTGTGCATTATTGCGATAATTGATCCTTTTCTTGGACAAGGAATCTAATATTTTACTCGTGATGCCTGTTTAATACTTGAGCGAATTATCTGCAAAATGTGTTTGCAGTTTCCAATGTTGTCAACAGGGACTGGTGTTTATTTTACTTTTTCTATATGCTAGTTTTTTGTCAGCGACACACTAGTGGTGCTGGGGGAAAAATCATTTGTGAATAATTTTCTATTTTAGCTATGTATATTAATGCAAATACACTTTACTAAAATAGTAAAATAGTGCTCATTTATCTGCCTTTTGCATCAGGACTCCACTTTTTTTAGTTATGTTAGTGATCTATCTCCTACAAAGCCTTTCGAGGGAGCAATGGTGGTGGTACAAAGCTCTCCTGGACTTAGTAGTTCTCCCATTGTATTCACATCACCACAAATCAATGCACTAAGTCAATCAAGTTCACTTGAAAGGTTTGGTTGTTGCATTTCTATCTGTTGATATCAGTTTTAGAACTATGCATAATTACATGTTTGAAAATTTACAGGCCTCAATGCGATCATTTATGCAGTGAATATTCTAAGCAGAATGATGTTGCTCCAATTATATGTACACCTGGGGAATTAAATACCAATTTGAGCTATCAAGTGAACTCTCATGACGATTCTGTGCACAGAAAAGGTGACATTGCGTCTGAATCCCTTGACAAGTACTTGGAAGATCTTCTGAAGGTGGACTGTGATGATGCTGGACATGTAGCTAATTCAAGTCTGAAGCAATCTGATGCTGCTATCCCCTCTTCCAAGGACTTTGCAGAATGCATCAACTATAATTCAATGAATTGTGAACAAGATAATGGCCATGTAAGGACTGAGGTAACTTTAATACTTTTCCTTTCATACGATTGAAGTAAATGAGAATGCAACTATCCATGATTGAAGTATGGTGTGCCTGGATGCTGTTTAGATATCATTCTATTTATATACTGGAGATGCCTTTCTTGGGAATTATTGCATTGTAGTAAATTATTTGCTATGCTAAATGTAGGTCAATCAACAAATGTCTGGCGTGCCTAGATGCTGTTTTCAATATGATGAGAGCCAACAGAATACTGTTGCAAAAAATTGCGGTTCTATGAGTCAGTCAAATGCTGTAAGTATATCAAGATCATTTTCCAGTGAATCACAGGTTCTAGAATCATCTTGTGCAGCCATATATGCACCTACCAATGGCGTCGAACAGGAGAACATTGACAAACCAACATCATTCACGTTTCACCCCCCAAAATTTGGAAAGTCAAGTATCGCAGTTTCCAAGCCATCGGGAATTGGTCTACATTTAAATAGCATACTTAATACATTGCCAATGGGTTGTGGTGCAAGTGCAAGTGTAAAATCAGCTGACGAGGATTACATAATTGTTCAAGGCAAAACGTCATTCTGCACTAAAGATTCTCATTCAACAGAGAATGCAGGGAATTCTCCAACTTCATCTAAAGCAGTTGATGGCTTATTGGTGAGAACTGAAGAAATGGAACAAACAAGTTGTGCTTATGTTGTAGCAACCTCTGGAAATTTGTGTCCTCATAGTACTAAACCTATGCATAATCCTGTGCTTTTGCAGAATCCAACTGAGCATCATTCTACTTCATGTGATAAAAGGGAATATACTAGATCGAGTTCACAAAAGAAAAGGCAAGACTGCTTGACATTCTTCATAGTTAACACACACCCACACACCCACACACACACACAAATATGTGCTCCTCAATTTTTTATATTTACCATCAATTTTCAGGAAAAGGTCAATGGGCTGCAGTGACGAAGATGGTTGTAAACGCTGCAATTGCAAGAAGACAAAATGTTTGAAACTGTAAGTGGTTTGGCAATTTTTTTTATACCTTATATTGCCATACTATCTTTACGCATCCAACTAACTTGTTCCTTGTAGATACTGCGATTGCTTTGCTGCTGGATACTACTGTGCTCAAACTTGTTCTTGCCAAGGGTGCTTCAACAGCCCTGAATATGAGGATACAGTTCTTGACACAAGGAGAAAAATTGTGTCCCGGGATCCACTCGCATTTGCACCCAAGGTTTTACAGCATGAGGGTGAGTCCCCTGCAAATAATATTCAGGTATGGGATCCTTTATGCTTGATTTTGATTACTATTGTTCTAATCAGCCACAGTTGCTTATGAGTGATATCTGCAGGACATTAATAATTCGACACCTTCCTCTGCACGACATAAAAGAGGGTGCAATTGCAAGAAGTCGATGTGCCTGAAAAGGTACTGTGAGTGCTATCAGGTTCGTTAAATAGTAATATATATATATATTTATATATATTCTCTTTTTATATATATATGATTTATTATCCATTATCTGAATTCTACTGCTTCGCCTCAAAAGTCAAACATTGGATGCTCTGATGGATGTCGGTGTGACGGGTGTAAAAATGTCTATGGAAAGAAAGAAGGTACTCTACATGCTATATATTACATATGTATTGTTTTGCTTCGATTGCATCCTGAAATCGGTTCCCTGAGCTAGACAATTTCACCTTGTCCAATAGATATCTATAATTTAAGTTTATTAACTTGTCTAAACTGACAGTCTTACTGTCAGTACTAGTGATGTCCCGCTTTACCAATCACCAATTGTTAAAACTGATATTATGACCGGCCCTTATTAAGATGATTTTTACTTCTCCAGTTCTCCTCGGCGTGAGTGCAAGAACGTTCCAGATTATAATCAAGTTTTCCAATGATCAGAAGTTATATAGTTTGGTTATCTAATGTACTGGTTGTCCCAAACAGCTCTGAAATACTTAATATGAAGAGGCTATTCAAAATTCCCAGTTTGGATGAGCCGATTCTCTACTTTTATGGCATCTAGTATTCTTCAATAGTTAAATAGGCTTAAAAGTAATAATTATGACTATTCATCACACTGATGTCTTGGAGTTGAGTTAAAACACTTTCCGATTTGCTCAAGTACTTAGAGCTATAGTTGCCAATAATCATTTAATATATTGCAAAAAAAAAAGTTCATTTTTTAGGGCTCAATTATATTTAATCAACAGTTTATATAATGTTTACTAAAAGGGCCGCCTTTGTAGATCTCCTAAATTAGCAGGAGAATGTCTATTATTGTTTTTCTTTATTGCCTCGGAAGAGGATTACAATCTAACGTGTTAAATGCAACACATAATTTGTCTCCCTCAGAATATGGCATGAGTAAACATATTGCCATCACTGAAGCCACCGATGATATACCGGAAATATCATTTGATCAGAAGTTGGATACTATTTTGCATTCTGAGCTCAGCATTCCTCACAATATGACTGCTTTCACACCATTATTTCAGTACTCAGAGTAAGTTTATCAATCTGCTTTTTGATCCTCTATTTCTCTTTTCTTCCCTCATTCATTTGTTACTCTTTAATTGAGACTTGATATTGTTCATTAAATTGTATATTCATGTCACTCTGTCAATTGTATGATACAAGTAGGCAGCCATGTCCTGGGAGTGGCTCTTTTTCATCACTAGGCTCGCGTCAGTTGTGTAGTCCACCAATCACGTCAGTGGTTCCATTTGGCGAGAACAAAGATCCCATGGTCCTTGATTCTGAAGATGATGACATTTCAGAAGATGATGACATCCCAGAGATCCTCAAGGAACATCCTATCTCATTTTCTGAAGTTGAGGTACGATCTCCAAATAAAAAAAGAATTTCTCCACCGCATAGTCACTTGAGTGAGCTCAGATCCAGCTCTACCATCACTGGACTTAGAGGTGGTCGCAAGTTTATATTAAAGGCTGTTCCATCTTTCCCACCACTTGCCCCATGCATTGATGCCAAAAGCACTGGTAGTCAAAGTAAACATGCTGAAAATTCTAATAATATCAAATGACAAGGTGATCCACACACAATCTCTTTTATGAATTTAATTTATTTCTTCTCTCCTTTCTTTAGATGTGCAGTAATTTTAATATTTTTTATTGTTTTTGCTTTGAACAGTGGCCATCTGCTTTAAGGATTTGTTATGTATCTGCTTCAGCATGTTCACATTTGCATTTCCTTCCATAATTGGATGATTATTATTTGCATTCAGTCTCAAGTTGGGACAGGTATTGGTTGTTGAATCTTTACAAGGGTTAAAATTTTAAAAGCCTGATGTATGACTGGACACAAAAAATCCAAATGTAAGAACAGTTGTAACAACACCTCCATTTAAGACCGGGCAGAATAGGTATTTCCCAAAAGTTTCAAATGGCTCATATTTCTTAACATTGGGGTATCCACCTTCCTCCATTGTTTTTTGGTAGATTACAGTAAGTATAAGAGGAGGGGAAAGCTTTGGGGGGGGGGGGGGGGCGCTGACTGGCTGAGGATTCATGACCCTAACCTTGTCACAGAGAGAAGGGGGTCAAAATGAGCCTTTGCCACAAAGCTACCCACCCCACCCCACCACCACCACCACCACATGTTTTTATATTAGGGTTTTATGTATCAAAATGTGGAAACATCAGCTTAGAGATGTTAAAAAAGTTATTTCTAAATTTATTTTGATTGTGTTCTAATTGAGTATTGTTGTCTTTTAGTAGGCACATATGCTGGGCTTGATGCTCAAAAATGAAGAAATTAAGGGTCTGGTCACATTGTTATTTGTAAGGGTCCAAGAGTTGAAGATTTTTTGGAGATTTAGCAGTCAAAGAGAAGCATATATACTGATTTGATTTGAGGTTAACTATCAGTCTTGTGTCCCTGAGATTGAACTGGAGAAGAAGATACCACTCTAGTCCTTCCTGTTTGTGCTCACAAGACGCAATCAAATTACTAAATTGTTTCTCTTTTACTATGCCTTTTCCAGCTGAGTAATTTTATTTTTATCGACTCCTATCTGTATTGTAGGGAAGTAGGCCTGTTCATGTTCAAAAACAACATATAAAATTTTGCATATCCAATAAATAAATCTAGAATTGGAAGTAACAAATCTATTAGATGATAAGGTTATAAATATGAATTGTGTTGTGCGTTTTTTTAGAAAGCTGCCGGGCGGCGTTTAATCTTAAAGAAAACTAGCTTATTGCAATGTAGTACAACTAGAATACGTTGATTCCTTCATCAATCTCAAGTTTGAAGTTTTATATCACAAGCCTCTTAGTTTCTTTCAAACATTAAATGATTAAAATAAAACCCTAGCTTCAATAGAATTAACAAGCCAAGAAAAACAACTCAGAAGATATGCAGCTTCCTAAGATTTCAGTTCTTGGGTGATCTATTATTAAGCCGGAGTCTAGTAACTTGCAGCATCAAGCTTATCACCGTCTCCCCATATAGCATAAGCTTCTTCTCCATGAATAGCATCATCTCCAATCTCCATATCTTCATCAGACATTCTCAAAGGGAAGAAGAGTTGAACAAAAAGACAAACCAAACTTGTAACAACAACATTAACAGCCACTACAAATACAATACCAAGAAGCTGGATTCCCATTTGTCGAAATCCGGCACGAGCCCTTCCTTCACTAAAACCGTAGAAAAAGCCTACATAGTGGGCATATTTTGCATAGAACAAGTTGCATAAAGAAGGTTTTGCAAAGAGACCAGTGAGAATTCCACCAAGGCAGCCAGCGATGGCGTGTGTGTGAAACACAGCCATCGTGTCATCGACTTTTTGTAGAAGCTCTGATCTTTTGTGCACAAACATCATTGTGAACCAGGGGATTGAGCCTGAGCAAAGTCCCATGACTATTGCGGCCCATCCTTCCACAACACCTACATCATCCAAATGCCAGAAAAAATTATTACTTTGAACATGAGGCCTTTGATGATTTTACATGCATTTTTCACAAAGAATGTGTTTTTACTCAAATTCTAACAGCTTGGAAAAGGAAAATTTAATAAATGAAGAGAAAAATGAGCAAGAACATATTCGAGAAAGTGTAAAGAGTCTAGTCGTGTACCGGCTGCAGGAGTGATGCAAACTAGACCAGNCCTAGTCGTGTACCGGCTGCAGGAGTGATGCAAACTAGACCAGTGATCATGCCTTGAACAGCACCAATCACAGAAGCTTTCCGAAAAAATACAATATCCAAAAAAAGCCAAGTCAACAAACTTGTCGCAGCACAAATATGAGTGTTC
>QRFB01018704.1:0-20120 GCA_008931105.1 Oenanthe javanica
ATGTGAAGATTAAAACATAAAAGAATGAATCAGATATCATTTTTACACAAAAACAAATTACAAGTTGCAAGGCAACAGTTCTGGAGCGAAAAATACTAAACGAAAGAGACACTGGATGTCTAGACTATTAAATATCCAAAACCAAAATATATAACCTAGCATGATGCCTGCTATACATTGCATCACTTTTGCTACTCATAACATACTCATCAGTCATCAACAAATAAATGAAAAAACTTCTGGCATTCGTGCCTGATGCCGAATGTGACCAGTCCAAGATGCGCACCTCAATGTAACTTATTACTGCATTCCAGATTTGGCAAACTCTTTTGCAACTGATATAAGATAAACAAGACAATTGTAAGCCATCATACTGCTCTATTATATAATTCGAATTTGACAGACCAAGGAACATTAAAATGCATAAAACAGAACACATAATAAGATAATAAACATCATGGATGTGGAAATACTTGAACAACTATTGTGCATAAACCAGCATTCCTGCATTCGTAATTATACTAAATAAGTAAGTATCATGCAAGTCGATGGCATGCCTTCACCACTCCCCCCAACAATTTTTAACCTACAATTCTTGTCTTTTGGCATTTTTGCAGCTTCTGGTTCTTTTTTTTTTTAAAGAAAAAATCCTGCAAATTTTTAAGAAAGCATGATCTAAACATCTTCCAAAACTTCCCAAGGCATTTCTCAAAAGTTAAAGGACTTCGCGGAAATAACCTAGAATGCTATGAGTACGGATAATTAAGGTCTACTAAAATCCCCGGATTCTACCCCTGACTTCATCATGCTATAACCATATTTACGACATACTAGGTTGGTTGTTTTTGGTTTACTCCCTGTTCATGATATTGGACCAACTCCAGACCAGTATAATAAAAGTGTTGCCATCTCCAGATATCTCTGTCTATTATGACTTCTGTAATGTTCTTGTATACAGGGACAGATCCAGGAATATCTAATAGCAGGGCACCAAAAAATACTAAAAAGAACTAGGAGTATCTAATAGTGGGGCACAAAAAAGAACTAAAGAAAAAGTAGGTGGATCGAACCAAAACCAAGCTGATCATAATTCATAAGCGAAACAAAGGAATTGAATCAGAAGTGAAACAGAGCAATTGAACTTCCGGGCGTTTTGTTAGAGGTCAAACCAGTAAACCACTCAACCATGGGGTAAATATGAGAGTCTGTAAAATTATACTGATAATATCTATATTTTTTCAAGAATGAGTGTGCAAGTTCCCCCAATAGATATACTAGTCTCCCTATTTTTCAAGAATCAGCCAAGTAAAAGTGCTCCCATTACCTTAAAAGTGTATCTCTCACTGCTTGTATACAACTACAATAGCCTAGATGACTTTGACATATAAATTTACCAGAGGATTGCAATAATATGATGAATTAACTAGAGTATAGATTACTTCATGCTTTCGGATGCAACTTATGGAGCTAGAAATTGCTTCTACCCATGTAATGGAATAGCCAAAACCTTTCAAAGTTGACAAGTAACCTTCAACAGACATCACATATAATTCAAAACCTGAAGTGTCTAGAACCTAAATTTTGAATCGTTCTTATTAGCAACTTTTGATGCTGCTCAAATTCTAAAAATTCATACAAGTTAATATTACGTCATTATGAAAATAGAAACCAAAACCTTACCTTTTGAAGACGCTGGAAGCACAACAACATTCATAGTCACATTATTGGGAGGCAGCTGTAATCTAAGCGGATAAAGCTTTCCATTTAACGGACTCCTCGTACACACAATCGCATCATTCAATCCGCTCACTTCCTCCAAGCTTCTAGTCAATTCCTCAACACTCTTTCCTTTAAACAAAATTGAAAACCCCTTTAATTCCGCATCAATTTCCCCAAATTCATTCGCCACATTATAATATATAGTCCTCCCATCCTCCCTCTTCGTCACCACATCCACAATCGAATCAATTGACTACAATAAATCAATATTCAAACATAATTAGTAAAAAAAAAAGAGAACAAAATCAAATTCATTAAATCACAATCTTTTTTCGATAAAGGCCAATTACAATCATTAAATTACGATCTAAACAGGAGTACTGTGAATCATAAAATCAGTACCTCTTGTCTGGAAAAGGCCTCTCTATCTGCTGAATGTGAGCTGGATTCAGAAGAAGCAAACGAATCATCGCGATAAATCAGCTTCTCCGGAGCTGCCTTGACAGTAGGTGATCTGACAAGAATCTCCACAACATCAACTTGCCAATAAATCCAATCCTGAGTAGCAGTCCTATGCGGTACATCATGAGTAACAGAGTTTCTCCAGGGTGGCAAACCTCCATTAGCTCGAAGAAACTGGCCGTACCTTGTCCTCAACTTGACCTGATTATTTCCATCTCTAACAGGCTCCCACTCTACGGAAGAATCTAAACGTCGAGGCACAGTTTGCAGGACCTTACGACCAGTCATGCCAAGTAAGAAAGGCTGGTTGGAAGCTGTTAAGTACTTGTTATAACAACTTTTAAGCCTGATAACAGAAATTGTGCTATCTGGTACAAACTCAACAGTCCATTTGGCAGCTTTGGATGATCCATTACGGTCCTGGCTCACGGATTCTTCGTCATCTTCAGCAGTTAAGTACTTGTCGTGGTGGCTACGGAGACGGACTGCTTGTGCATTCTTGAACATGTCCATGGCTGTGTAGCTGCTGGTGCTGGTGGAGTTGTCAAGGGGTAGTGAAAGTGAGCCCTGGAAAATAATAATAACAATAAAAAAAGAGATAATTGATTAATATGATGATATTGTATGTCAGTATGTGTATATAGTACAGTTAATGTTTCGTAACTGTTGGTGAAGATTATTATGAGTGCAAGATAGTAAGTTGGTTGCTGGAGAGCTCAAGAGGTGTAATGGTGTTTGGTAGGAGTGGATTTGTATGTATAGGCATGCGGTGGTATAGGAAATAATAATTTAAAGTATTTAAATATAGAAAAGTATGAATAAACAATACTACTAATGTTTTAATTGGAGTAGAGAATTCAAAGTGGCAGTCAAGAGGGGTCGCCCATGGTATACTCGTTGCAAAAGAAGCGGCTAGCTGAGTAATTTGATACGTATACGCGTTATGTAACTTGCTTATGTTATCTTGATGTTTAGGCCATGTCATGCTCATGTTATCCATTTGCTCTTCACGGAACATGCCAATTTCCAAGTTCGTTCGTGAATTAATTGTGTTTACATACAAACATTTTTCTTTACTTTTATTTTTTTTATTTATAATTATTTATATCAATCTATATTATTTTCGTATCATTCCAATTCATATGGTTTTTTTTTTTTTGCTTAACTAGTCAAATTTTATTGACTTACAGTTTTAGATATTTTAAATTTGTATGTAATTAAATTTTTTATTATAGATATATTTGATATAAAACTTGTATATAATTTTTATAATTAACTGACTTCATTTTTTCTTTTTTTTGAAAAAATCAGTTTGAATAGCAGCAGGGAGAGTACGTGCTAGACTTGAATAACTTCTCCTTTCCTAATCATATATATTATTGTAGTTATGAGTTGGCCCTCCATTATCTAGAAAGCTCAAGTTCACAAGTATGACCAAGACGAAATGCAAAATTATTTTTTTTTTTTTTTTAAATTAAGATATTTGTAACTTTTTTCTTACCTAACATGTAAGAAGATATTTTCCTCTAAATAATAAATTATTTATCTAGTATAAAAGAAACTTTAATGTATTTATGTTAATTTGTGTGTTAATACTTAAAGTAATTATTATTTATATTAAACATATTCAATTAGTTACAATAGAAAGAACAAAGTACACATTTGTGATATAATAAGGGAATTTGATGGGTGGGGTTTTTATTTTGGTAGTTAGGTAACTCTTTTTTATTTTCATACTCATTATAATACAATTTAATTAATAAAAAACACTGAAAAATAAAATGAAAAGAACTCAAAAATAGTTTCGTTAATTTTGATGTCGTATTAAATTATTAATTTTAGGTGTTAAGGATGTATTTCTTAAGATCATCTCCTTATTTCCATAGTAATTAAGGGTTACATATTTACAGTCCTTTTACTTTAATTATGACATACTTATGGTATGATATAATCAAATCAATGAAACTGAATTAGAGCAACACAATTAGGAAATCTTCTTGAACATTTTACTAGCAATGTATATACGCATATACTTAAAAAAAATGTATATGCACATACCGTTCTGGAGGAGAAATCAAAAGAACTAGTAGCAGAAATGATAGACACAGGTGATCCACCATCTTGATAATTCCCTGAACTCAACCTGTTAAAATTCTCACCTGACATTTCAACTTCCTCCACAGTCCACAATATCGAATTATATGCCGACCCTCCAGCAAACGGAGTATCATGCAAACTATCATGCGATACACCATTTCTCCACGGTGGCGCACCGCCATTTCCCCGTAAATAACCCNTCCTCCAGCAAACGGACTATCATGCAGACTATCATGCGATACACCATTTCTCCACGGTGGCGCACCGCCATTTCCCCGTAAATAACCCCCTCCAAATCCCTTCAGCTTGACATGATATCCGTCACGTTCAGGTTGCCAATCCATAGAAAATTCAACGTTGCTTTCCGGAGATTTTTGTACAACTTTATTCCCTGTCATCCCGAGAAGAAATGCAGAATCTGATGCTGACAAGTACTTTCCATAGCAGCTTTTAAGGCGAATGAGATCACCGGCATCATTGGCAGGGTATACTAGCCATGTTGCTTTGTGGGAGGAGCCGGTGCGGCTTTGTCGAACGGATTCTTGATCATCGCAGGCGACTAAGTATTTGTTTAGGTGGCTTTTCAGTCTAATGGCTTTTTTGTTAAACAACTCCATAGGCTACTTGTGATTATTGACAAAGGACTAAATAGAAAAAAACAAGATGATGATGTACGTTGAGCGTAACAAGTCTCTTATGGGTTAAGAAACTAGCTATATACTGTATAATTTATTGAACAAGTCGTAAGAAAGAAGTGAGTTTTATTGTCTGATATATATAGTAATCTAATCACATGTGTACACACAAGTTAACAGTGAACTTGAATTAGAAAACTCGAGAACCTTAATAAATGTTTTCGACAAAATTTAATTTTTTAAAAGAGAAAAATGGTCCTGACAAAAATATATATGTATTTTTAACATCACCAAAGAGGATGAAAACTTGACAAGTAGGATTAGAATTATGTAAATTGACATCTAGGATAAGAATTATGTAAACTAATCTTTCACTTAAAATTTAAAATAAAGAACTTGATCTCAAAAATTTACCGACATACATGAAATAAAGAATGACAAAAAATTAATACGAAAATTAATTATTTTTTTCATATTATATTTTGATTAAATGAGAATGAAATTATAATGTTAAAATTACCCAAAAGTCAAACCTATTTTGAATTTGATGTGTTGATTGGCTTTACATGTATGTATTATGGTATCTTAGTAATCAAGGCCTGCATGTAGAGAAGTTTGAAACGTTGGAAAAGCGTGTGGATAGAGAAGATTAAGATTCAGATTTTGATTGAACTAGTTGACAAGATGAAAGTTCCGCCATTGCAATATCTTTACATTCAAAACCAACGTGCATTGCAACTAGTAATTCTTGATTAGTTTTGTTGTCATATCGGGCTGCTGTCAATAATATATAGGAGTAGTATTTTTAGTACACATTGACATTGGTAACCAGTGGCTTATTTTGAACAAGGTTTGGTCCTGGCTTGCACCTTCTCTTGCAACTTCTTAAGGTCCACCGACATCTCAGTTCATCCGATTTGACGAGTCCTAAAATTTTGGCTTCCTCTACCAAGTTCAGGACACTCATTATCTCTGCAGACTTCATTCATCCCAATACTTTTTTAATCTTTTTTTTTTTTTTTACGTTTCCCTAATGATTTTACCTTCTAATGAGTCGCCCCTCTAATTTTTTTGTGTCCCATGGGCGATAAGAATAGCAATCAGAAGGTATCCATCACATCCGAATGAGCTTTCGAGAACAATTTTTTTTTGGACAGGGCTGAGAAAACTTTCGAGAACAATTTAAATGTACACAACATTGTTTTATCTAAAGCCTTTCGCTGATTGTAAACACAAAGCGGATTGTTATGAAATTAAATTGACTGTGATGTATTTTTCTTGTTAGCCCTCGTGATATAAACTTTGAAATGTACCTTATCAACAACAATGCTGCCAAAATCGAGCAAAAGTGCAATCAGAGGCAAGAATGGAGTGATCAATATCATTTTTTCTCCAGCTGAATCTAATCAACTTTTTCACGTACACTGTGTTTTTATAATTGACATACACAAGTTAATCGGATTCAGACCGGCCTCAATCTCAAATCCATTGATCTGACTTCTGAGTGTGTTGAAGAGAATAAATTGCAAAGTATTTTTTTCTCAGATTTCAGATCCACATGGTTCAAGAGGAAGTGCATGTTCTAATCCACTACCACAAGTCCATTTGTGAGTCCCTTGTCATTGTTCAATACGTTGTAGATTTGTAGCACATCACGAACTCACTATAATACTAGTAGTATATATATGTGCCTTAAAAGTGGATAAAGAAGCTGCTACTAGCCTATTTTATGAAATTTATGAAACGTAGTATTGTGATGCATTTAATTAGGTGCCCTACACTTATTAAGCGGAGCAAGTATATAGGTCACTTAAATTCTGTCACATATATGAAAAATCGATGACAATTTCCCAGATTCTTTCCTCAGACTTGCATTGAAAAGTGACTGAATTTTAGTGGATAACTCAAAACTATAATATAGTATAACATTGTAACTGTCCCGAGAGTATTAGTTTACAGAGATAAATTAGTGTTCAGAGGTGTTCCTTTCTTTTTATTAAACACCTTTCATCACTGGTTCCTTGGTGTAGGAACCCTCAATGCTTATCACCAGCCCCCAAGTTAAGCGCAGCAGCTTTGGCCCTAGCCTGAGACCTGAGTATCATCTGAACAACTTCGTCAATGCTGGGCACAAAATCCTTACATCATTGGACGTAAAAGTTTCAGCCTGTTTTGCCAAAGCCGGGGTTATGTTTTCTTCAAGGGACTTTGCATCCAATGTTATTTAATTCTGCCTATAATTCTCCCCACCAAGGTTCCAAAAATGATGTCAAGAAAGCCAACATTATCTCCTCCAAAGCCATTATTTTCTTTGCTCATTTTTAAAAATGCCTCCTCTAATAGCACCAACCCTTCCACAGTTTGTTTATATTGTTTATCAGATGCTCAGATTCAGACAAAATTGGACAGTTTCTTTATCCTTTTGACGCCCAACAACATGACTGATAGGCTTAGGTGCCGATTTAGAGCACTAATTACACAACATTGTCACAATCATAGCATGACTAATATTAACCTTAGTAACTGAGGAAATTGGTACAAGCAAGCAAACAACTGAGTAAGTAATTGCTAAACAGTTGCTACACATCTCAATAGACCACGGATATGATATTTTCTTATGATTATAATTGCTTAAAATAGAGAAATTTACCTTGTCATCAACATATGCTGCCCAGAATCGAGCAACAGCACGGTCATAAGAATCAGACGGGAGAATAGAGTAACCATTTTCCGTCCAGACTTCATCGATGTATTGGACGATTATAAGAGACTCACAAATAACCTTCTCGTCATGGATTAGAACAGGAACTGTCTTGTGAATTGGGTTGGATCATAGGAGAAGATCACTTTTGGAAGTCAATGTCTCTTCAATGTAATCATATTCAACTGATTTCAGATTCAAGGCAATTTGAACCCGGTTCACAAACGGCTAAAGAATGCAGCCAAAAGTGTCACACCACTTGTTGACACCATGATTAGTTAGATGGATGATAACAAAAAAATAATGGGTTAAATTAAGTTGATGTAAACAAGAAAGGTTGGATATAATTGAATTCATGAAAACAGCATGATATGTTTCACTATACACACACACACACACCACAAAACGATTAGTAGTTTTAGAAATCATCAGTATGCAAGTAGCACATTGTAAGAAAATGAGTAGTAGGTTTAAAATTTTAAGTGTGCAAATAGCATATTGTATGAAAATGAAATTAAATGTGTCATGACGGAGGCACAGCATTGCCACATTGGTTTAATTTATGTTCCCATGCGATTGGGTCTTGTACTCGATGCCAGCCCAAAACAAAGTGAATGAGTTCATCGCACATCAACAACCATAGTAAGTTAATTGATTTAGCTTGCTAATTGTAGTTGCTGCTCTACTCTATAATGGTGTGGATAAATTCATCCTTACCAAAATCTTTTTATGCATTCCCAGCATGAGCCCGCATGTCTGATAATAATAATATGTGCAAAAAGGGAATCAAACATGTATAAATAATATAATGTATTATTCAAATACAATGCTGGTGCTCCAAACCGCCAAACTACATAAAATTTTCTTATTTATTACTTGAAAAGCGAATAGGTCTCCACTCTGGATTGTGGTATCAAGATTTTTATTTTATTGTTGTGGTAAATAGGGCCAAGACCTGTTTGGAAAAGCTATGGCCCTGGCTCGGATCCTCTTGAGAACTTCTACAATCCTATCAGTCTCTGGAAAGACATTCTTAACAGCATCATTCGACATAAAGCTGGCTGCCCATCCAACAAGGTTAGGTGTTTTTGCTTCCTCTACCAACTTGAGGCCACTTATTTTTTCCGTAGCCTTTATAAATTCCAAGCAGCCTCCAAAAGCAATGTCAAGATATCCAATATTATTGCCTCCAAAGTAGGTCTTCCCTTGGCTGCATTTCATAAAGGCCTCCTCCAAAACTACCAATCCTTCCCCTATTTGGCCTTTAATTGCCACCTTTTCCTCTTCTGGGGCCATTATTAGCTCCTTCAACATAGGAATCAACTGCAAAGAAGCCACAAATTAAAAGTTTCAGAATAGTCAGAAATCGCAAACTAATAATCTTGTTAAATGAACAAGGCAAGTCAGCCCCTACTGGAGAGTGAATAGCCAATCTTTGGGGATAAAATGATGCTTCTTCCATTCCTTATTATTCGTCCATTTAATTTTTCACTTACTGTCCATTTGAGTTTTTTCTCACATTTTGAGGTGATTAAAAATCATAGTTAACCGTATTAATTTTTTGTGATTCCTTTATTAAAGTAAGTCTAACAACTCTGTTTTTTATTTGCCTCTCAACATGTGTGAAAAAGTTAAATGAACATGTAATAAGGAATGAAGCTGTAACAATCATCGTGTGACTAATAGCAGCTAAAAAAATTTGTACTCGTAAGCAGAAAGCAGATTGAGTTACGCTAACCGGTTGCTACAAATTTCAATAGACAACAAAATTTTTCGGCATAACTAAAAAAAAAGGTACCTTGTCATCAAAAAAAGCTGCCCAGAATCGAGCAACAGCACGTTCACAAGGATCAGACGGGAGAATGGAGTAACCATTGTCTGTCTAGACTTTTTGTACTCAACAATTACAAGAGACTCGCAGATGATCTTATCATCGTGGAGTAGAACAGGCACTGTCTTGTGAATTGGATTGTATCCAAGGAGAATATCACTCTTGGAACTCAATGTCTCTTCAATGTAATTCAAGGCAATTTGAACACGGTGCACAAACGGGCTAAAGAATGCACCCACAACTGTAACACCACTTCTTGAAACCATGATTAGTCGAGTAATTTGTGTACGTAAAATATATACTTTAGGAAGGAATGTTAGAGAAAAAGTCGATGTCGAAGACAGCATATTATATCTCACTATATATGCACCAGTAGCAGCAGTTCTTGTGTTTACTCAAAACACACATGTTTAATTTGAGTGCGGACACTATATATATATAAACCCTATATATGCTTAATAACAAACAAGTTTGACAAATATGATAATATGAAAAGTTGAGTCCGGACACTATATATAAATATAATTTTTCTCATATATTTTGGTTTCGTTTGGTTTTGAGATTTGAAATTATCGTATTATGAAAAAAAATTGGTAGAAAAAGTATTGTCATAAAAATTAGATGATTATTTGGTAATTTTTTTTGATTTATATATATATTGAAATATAATATAAAAGAATAATTTTTTAAAATGATTTGATAATAAAACATGTCAATTGAAATTTAAAATAAATTTTTTATTAATTTTTAACTAAAATTTATTATCCCAAAAAAATCGTAAGTTTTAAATTTAAGACGACATTATACAAGGCTAAACAAACTCCTTTGATTCCCCAAGATCAGGATAACATATGACATGAAAGTGCAATTATTCATTGATAACCGAGGCAACGAGGTGCGCTCTGTTTTTTTATAAGTCATTTTGACTTTTATCACATGTGTTTAGGTGTTTTAATCCGATAATAAAAATTATTATTTTAAAATTTTTATTTTTCTCAATAAAAATATTGATTCCATATTTTAATTAAAAAATAAAATTTAAAAATAAATTTTTTTACTATTCAGTCAAAACACTATGTATGCTGAAAGTTAAAGCGACCAATAAAAAAAATGAATGGAGTAAGAAAGTATGGGACATGGGCCCGCATATTGTTGATACTATCGGCCATTTTTTGACCTCGTGTATCTTGTTTCTGTGAATTTGAACTCTTAAGATTTTCGTATAGAACATATTTTTGTACTTGCGTACATAATATTGCAAGTAATAGATGCGTTTTACACAAAAAATTGCATAACATATTTCAAAATATGTTACGCAGATATGAATATATGATAATACAGCGATTATTTAAATATTTTTTGAGTATTTAATTCGGTTCATAAAATAAAAAAATTCGGTGCAGCCCGGTTTTGAGATGGGTAAAAAATTACGTATATATGCTTTCCACGTGACTATTTCTCTTTTTGCTTAATCAGCTTTGTTTAATAATTCAATTCAATGGTCAAGTGTTAAATTGCTTTTTGTTTTGTTGGTTCCAAATAGATTATACTTTTAGTAAACATATAATTTTTATTTGGTGAATTGTTTTTTATCCAGTAATACTGAACGTAGAGTAAATAATGTTTCCAATTAGATAATAACTTAGCATGTAATGAAATATTCTGCTCGCGGTGATCAAAGTGACTACTAAATAACAACCGATAGTCGGGTAGAATATTAAGAAATTTATGCATTGTACTTTATTTTTGTCTCATTTTTATTTTATTTGATTTTGTAATCAAAATTGCATCCATTAAAATTGAATAACATTTTTTATGTTGAAATTGAAATTGAAATCGATATTTAATTACGATTATTATTTTTAATTTTAAAAATTAAAAATACGCGATTATGATTATATTTTTATCCAAAAATTGCAACGAATAGTATAGTATGGGACATTGGGTGGCATAATATTTGATTGTTTCGGCCATTTTTGGATCTTGTGTATCTTGTTTCTGGCATTGAACTCTTAAAATATTTGAACACTTATGCAAGTAATAGATGCGTTTTACACAAAACTTCGCATGTAACATATATTCAAAATATGTCATGCAGATATGACAAGACAAAGCAATTTTTAAAATATAGTTTGAATATTTAATTATGATTACTATAATTGTGAATTTGTGCTACTTGGCTTATAACCACATGAAATTATTAGGTACCCCCGCGGGTCTTTAATCAATTCTAATCACTTAATTGCTGTCTACAAAATGTAAAATTCATGAGCGCATTACAACAAGTAGCAATGAATATGAGCAGAAAGGTCCTTAGTTTGAACAACCTCTGGCTCTGGCTTGAATCTTCATGACAACTTTTAAAAACCTTCCAGCATCTGGAAATACATTTGTCACAGCACCATGCGACATGAACCTGTCAGCCCATCTGAAGAGATTCGGTGTTTTCGTTTCGTCTACTAACTTCACATCATTTATTTCCTCCACAGCTTTAATCCACTATTGCTTCCTCCTCCAAAACCGCTATTGCTTCCTCTCTTCGCTCTTTCACTGAGATCTTTTCCTCACCTTGGGCTGATAATAGATCCTTTAGCGTAAGAACCAGCTGCAAAGAAATCACTAGTACAATTTCAAAATCAATAGTCTTGTAATTGAGAATCTTAATGCGAACCAAATGCAGAAAATCCTACTACCCTGTGGTACGTACAGGATATATTTACTTTGTCAATTATAACCCTTTCGCGTAGTAGTATATAGGCCTATAGCTGAAGATATTTGTGTTGTAGTATTTAAACAGAAAGTCGAAAGAGTTAAATTACTACAATAAGTACATATTTACTTGCTATTATTAATACCTCAATAAAAAAATAAGTACCTTGGCATCAACAAATGCTGCCCAGGATCGAGCAACAGCCCGATCATAAGGATCAGATGGGAGAATAGAGTAACCGAGTAACCATTGTTCGCCCAGGCTTGGTCGATGTATTCAACAATTATAAGAGACTCACAAATGATCTTGTCGTCATGGATTAGAACAGGCACTTTCCTATGAATCGGGTTAGATATAAGAAGAAGATTACTTTTCAAACTCATTTTCTCTTCAATGTAATCGAATGCAACTGATTTTAAATTAAGGGCGATTTGAACTCGCTTAGCAAATGGGCTATAAAATGAACCAAGAAGTTAAATACCACTTACTGACATCTTTTACATATATGATAACAAGAAATGTTGGATGAAATTGAGTTGAATATGAAAACAGCACATTATATAAACACACCACGAAACAAAAAGCAGGTCTACGATAGAATGGTACTTTCATATTTCACCTCAGACAACTGATCCTTACAACCAAATGCCCGGGTGCTCTTTAGTTGTGAAAAAATGAGTTTTATATATATATATATATATATATAATTTTATAATATAAATAATATATCTATTATTATAATATATAATATATGAATTGTTTATAAATAAATATATATATTATTTTATAAGTATATACTCCGTATTTAGTATAATAAAAATTTATGTAATATTATATATATATTATGCATTATTTATAAGATATTATAATATAAAATTATTGTATATTTTATATTTAAAAATATTTTTTAATTTAATTTTCGGGTTTGAATTTCGAATTCGGGTTCGGCTTTTCAGATTTCAGATTTTATCTTTGAATTTCAGGTTTCGGATAAATCCGTATCCGATCCGAAATCCGTCAGATCGGGTTCGAGTTTTAAATTTCGGGTTTGGATTTGGATTTTGCCAAACTCTACCCAATCCGACTCGATTGTCATCCCTAAACGTATGCTTAGTGTTCTAATAGACAAAAATTGAAATTAGTCGATAAAAGTACTTTATAGTGATTTATCAGATAATCAGTGATTAATTGGATTAATCGAAAGTAATTTAATAAATAATATATAATTATATTTAAACACCATCAAATTATCATAAAATTTATAAAAATATAATATCATATATCATTAGTTCATATGTATTTAGGTGTTAATATTTACAAAAAATATAACATCATTAACATTTAAGTGGTTTATGGAGTACCTAATGGTCATTATTAAATAGTTAATCTTAATAGTTATTACATAAAATATATTGTATATAACTACTAGGATTTTGAGAGAGTATTTGAGATTTATGAATGATTTAGGTTCATACAACCCGTATTCATTGTAAATTTGTAATATAAATATATTAATTATTAAATTTTAACTTTTTAAAAAAATATTAATTTTGATTGATTTTTTATCGTTTCAGCCGATTTTTCCCGTCTCACCCGATTTTCACCGATTTAAAAAAAAAATATTCAACCGTTTTTAAAAATGTTTGTTAAAAAGAAATGCCTCTTGCTTTTTAGATTATGATCCCGGTCCCTGAAATGCGATTGTCTGAAACCCTCNACCGATTTTTGTCCGTTTCAGCCGATTTTTCCCGTCTCACCCGATTTTCACCGATTTAAAAAAAAAATATTCAACCGTTTTTAAAAATGTTTGTTAAAAAGAAATGCCTCTTGCTTTTTAGATTATGATCCCGGTCCCTGAAATGCGATTGTCTGAAACCCTCCATACACGGGTTTTTTTATAGTGGATAGTATTAAATTAGGTTTTTGATGTGAAACAGGGGCTACGTCACTTTATGGGCGGTTCAGGTCTAACTCCTAGAATTTTTTCCTATCTGCTATAAAAAAGCACCGAAAGATGGTTATTAACAATGGCTGGTCTGAGACCGACTCCCTTTAGATTATTATAAGATTATTATAGGTGTACCTTAACATCAAAATATGCTACCCAATAATCAGTCACAGCTCGATCATGAGGATCAGAAGGTAGAATGGAGTAACCGTTGTCCGTCCAGACTTGGTTGATATATTGAACAATGATAATAGACTCGCAAATGATCTTACTGTCATGGAGTAGAACATAGGGACTTTCTTGTGAACTGGGTTGCATCCAAGGTGGTAACTTTTGGAACTCAGATTTTCCTTAGATTGTGTTTAAGAACTTTGATTTCATTTTAAATGATAGATTTCAAATGACAGGATTTGAGTTGTCATTTCAAATTCTCATATTTGTACCAATATTTGAATTCTTTGGAATTCAAATGAAATCCAAATCTAAATTCTCATGATTACTCAAACTTGTCATTTAATCAAATCCAGAATTTCAAATGAAATTCATGTTCCAAACATGCCATCAAGGAATTCAGCTCAGTAAAATATCAGATAAACCGTAAATTAGCTTGCCTAATAGCATGTTATGTGGAAATGAACTTAACTCTGTTTTGCTGTATGCAACAGGGATCAGGGATGACATACTGCATATACTCTGATAGCATGCTATGTGGAAATGATACACAATTACAGCCAGCAGCTTCACTTCATGAGTTCATGACCCTCTTGTTCCTGTAAGGTAATTCCTGACTTGCCTAATACTCTAATAGCATATGTGAAAATGAACTTCATTTTGTTTTGGTGTGGTCACCCTCCAAACACTTAAACTAGGACAATACAGAAAGCCAGCAAATTTGGTTTTTGCACGCGTGAGTAGGCACAATCCTGGAAAGTATTTTAATTTTGACTTCAATGATTATGAAATACTACTAATTAGTTAGAAATGACTAATTTATTTATTCATTTGAAATGATCATGTGTCAAGAATAATATATAACTATATTCGGCGAATCATATTATAATTATATATTTAATTAATTAATAATCTAAATATAATTTTACATTTTATATATACCTGGTTTTATCTAAAGGTTTTTTTTTATCAATATACACAATTTTCAATTTTTTTTGCAGATCTATGATTATTTTTTTTGAATATTTATTACAATTTTGCAACTCGGGTGCGGTTAAATTTTAAGATTTTTACACCAAAATCCAACTACAACTAGACATGGTCACGGTTCGTGAACCTCCGGTTCCGGTTCGTGAAAATCTTAAACCGGAACCTGAACCTTAACAAGATATAAACCACCGGTTCCGCTTCAAACGGTTCAGGTTCAGGTTCAGGTTCAGGTTCAGGTTCAGGTTCAGGTTTGATCCGGTTTTGACCCGGTCCAAGATCCGGTTCCGGTTCAGGTTCGAACATTATAAATAAAAAAATAATTTATATAAGAAATATCGTTAAATTAATTCGTATTTTTTTATTAAAAACAAGTAAATATATTACAATAAATTTTATATGTTTTTAATTCGGGAGCCAATCTTGTGAATTACAATAAACCGCGGATTCCGGTTCGTGAACCGCCGATTCCGGTTCGTGAAAATCTTGAACCTGAACCTGAACCTTAACAAAATATAAACCGCCGGTTCCGGTTCAAACGGTTCAGGTTCAGAGTTTGACCCGGTCCGGTTCCGGGCCGGTTAGCCGGTTCCGGTCCGGTTTGGCCATGTCTAACTACAACTATGCAGTATTTGTTAACGAACTTTAAAAAAAAAAGGAGTATTTCAACGGTTGAAAATCATATTTTTATAAATATTTTTCGAGAGATCATTTTTCCTAGTGAACACATTCACAATTCACAAAATTTGAACTCTTCACCTCGTTAGAAGAGCAAGGGCAATCCAGCTAGTCACTCATTTGTTCTTAAAGAAAATGAAATTTCAGGTGCACATTGCAACAAGCTACTTATGCTTGGCCAAAACTTTTTTTTTTTTTAATGATTTATAGGTCACGCAGGTCCTGGATTGAAAAAGGTGTTTGATAGAATCCTCTTGAGAACTTCTACACACCTTTCAGTCTCTGGAAGGACATTCTTGACAGCATCATTCAAAATAAACCTCTCAGCCCATTCTACGAGCTTTGGTGTTTTCGCATCGTCTACCAGCTTCAAGCCACTTATTTTCTCCATAGACTTTATGAACACCAGGCAGCTTCCTAGAGCTATATCAATGTATCCAATATTATCCTCTCCGAAGTAAACCTTTCCTTTGCTACAGTTTACAAAAGCCTCCTCCAAAACCACCATTCCTTCCTCTATTCGCTCTTTTACTGCAATCTTTTTCTCTCCTTGGGCCACTGCTAACTCCTTCAAGAGAGGAACCAACTGCAAAGAAGTCACAAGTAACAAGTTCAAGTTAGTTGACAACATTATTAAAAATCTTATTAGCTTAACTCGAACCAATTAGGATTTAGAATCACCACACACCAGTAAGAAGGGGCGGAAGCAGGGGTCCATGCCCCTTGATTTCAGTATAATTCCAATTTTTATTATTTCTATTAACATATTTGTTGTTAGCTAAGCTGGTTTAAGCTGCTACATGCTATCGACGTATAGTTGTGTGAGATAGCAGGTTCAATAACAACCTTTTAGCTAAGCTGCTACATGCTATCGACGTATAGTTGTGTGAGATAACAGGTTCAATAACAACCTTTCCTACTAATACCAGCTATTTATGTTATCAATCTTCTGGTGCTAATAGTAGCTGAAGAAATTTGTAATACGAATTTCAATAAGCTATGCTATTTTAACTAACATAATTACTGAAACGTAAAAAATGCACCTTGTCATCAACATATGCAGCCCAAAATCGAGCAACCGCACGATCACAAGGATCAGATGGGAGGATGGAGTAACCATTGTCTGTCCAGACTTGGTCGATGTACTGAACAATTATCAGAGACTCGCATATGATCTTATCATCATGGATTAAAATAGGAACTTTCCTGTGAACCGGGTTGGATTCAAGGAGAAGATTACTTTTGGAACTCAATGACTCTTCTATATAATCAAACTCAACTGACTTCAGATTGAAGGCGATTTGTACCCTATTCACAAACGGGCTGAAGAATGCACCCAGTAGTTTAACACTACTTGTTGGAACCATGACTCGCTTAGCAATTATTGCATAATTAATAAGAGGTAATGTTGGCTGAAATCAAGTTGATGAAAACAGCACATGAGTATCAATTATTTATACACCATGAAAAATAGTTGTAGCAACTGCGACTATGCAAGTAGCATACTTTGAAAATGAAATTGTCCCCACCGTGACGAAGGCAATGAGGTCATGGGACATGTGGACATGGCCCAGATTGGTCTGACAGCAATAAAAAAATGTATATAAATAATTAAATATGATTATGCATGCATGCTAAAAATCCAAATTTACCGTCACACGAATGTAAAAATGACAACTCGAGTGGCAAAAGCTTGGATTAATTTAGCGTCTGCAACTTTTTTTAACATAAACTTTTGACCTCTCAACAGAAATTGATAAACAGGATTACACTTTCTTNTAGCAATTATTGCATAATTAATAAGAGGTAATGTTGGCTGAAATCAAGTTGATGAAAACAGCACATGAGTACCAATTATTTATACACCATGAAAAATAGTTGTAGCAACTGTGATTGTGCAAGTAACATACTTTGAAAATGAAATTGCCCCCACCGTGACGAAGGCGATGAGGTCATGGGACATGTGGACATGGCCAGATGGCCCAGATTGGTCTGACAGCAATAAAAAAATGTATATAAATAATTAAATATGAATACGCATGCATGCTAAAAATCCAAATTTACCGTCACACGAATGTAAAAATGACAACTCGAGTGGCAAAAGCTTGGATTAATTTAGCGTCTGTAACTTTTTTTAACATAAACTTTTGACCTCTCAACAGAAATTGATAAACAGGATTACACTTTCTTTTTTTGTGCTTCCCAATTTTTAATAAGAAAATAACCTAAACTCAAAAATTGAAATGAAAAGTAAAGTGAATAGAAGCCTTTCAAATTATTTTTAAAATTAGATTCGGATTTAAATTTTGAATTTGAATTATTGAACACGAATTTGAATTTGAGACAGAATCAAACAATATAATTTTGAGTCAAACCACAATAATATCCAGTTATCCACTACAGATCTTATAAATTTTGAGTCAAACCACAATAATATCCAGTTATCCACTATAGATCTTATAAATTTTATTACAACTTTATCTTATAAACCTCACACACATAAACATGTAGACTGAAATAATACAATGATCATTACTATTTACTACACTATGTGCATAATAATTGAGAGTACANGGTTATCCACTACAGATCTTATAAATTTTGAGTCAAACCACAATAATATCCCGTTATCCACTATAGATCTTATAAATTTTATTACAACTTTATCTTATAAACCTCACACACATAAACATGCAGACTGAAATAATACAATGATCATTACTATTTACTACACTATGTGCATAATAATTGAGAGTACAGGAGGATAGCTCCTAACAATGTCTTAATGCCCAGCAAGCAAAACATCATTCACATCACCATTGGAAGTAAAATTGTGCACCTAAATTGTTAATGCTGGGGTTTAAGTTGTGTCAAACTACTGCACATTCACCATCCTCTGTTGCTTTAATCCTTATCTACCATGGTTCCCAATAGCAATGCCAGAATAACTAATATCATCCATTCCCCGCCAAAATAAGCCTTCCCCTTGCTAATTTTCACAATTGCCTCATCCAATAGGATACTGTACAGGGATTTTGTATCAGTATGCTAATTTTCACAATTGCCTCATCCAATAGGATACTGTACAGGGATTTTGTATCAGTATGCTAATTTTCACAATTGCCTCATCCAATAGGATACTGTACAGGGATTTTGTATCAGTATGCTAATTTTCACAATTGCCTCATCCAATAGGATACTGTACAGGGATTTTGTATCAGTATGCTAATTTTCACAATTGCCTCATCCAATAGGATACTGTACAGGGATTTTGTATCAGTATGCTAATTTTCACAATTGCCTCATCCAATAGAACACTGCATAGGGATTTTGTATCAGTATGCTAATTTTCACAATTGCCTCATCCAATAGGATACTGCATAGGTATTTTATATCAGGATGCTATATTATCCTAAATAAGACGTAATCCTAGTAAAGTATATATTACAGCAATGCTTAATATTACATGAATGAAACATGCCCATGCCAATAAATTTATGTCCCATCAAGATACTGTGTAGCTCTTTCAATTTAGGCTTGTACACAAGTAACTTATGGAGACAGCAAAAAATTCTCAACTTGATTAACCTAGGACCTAGGTGACCTAAGTTCATACTTATATATTGCAATTAAGAATAATGCACCTGGAGGAATTTAATAACCCTGACTGAGATTGGCATGTCACTTCCCACTATGTTGCAGCTTCTTTCTGCTCAAAATGCGTTCATCATAGCATTTCCCTAATAATTTTCTGCACGTGATAATACTATAAGTATCAATGAACAGACAGTGGCATTATAATAAGCAATGAGTTCTATTAAACTCTATACTAAATTTTGATATGTGGATACAAACCAACTTCTTCCAAGGAAAATGGCAGTTTCTTGGCAGAAGTATGTAATATACAAGACATATGTATTAGAAAATTGATAGCTGTTTTTCGACTACAGGCCAGATGCTAATATATATAAAATGTGGAATGCCAATGAATACAGAGAAAAATAAATAATAATTACCCTGGTATTAGCTAGGGGCAAACCTCCCTCTCTGAACTTCTGACAAATAGTGCTGCTTACTTCCAACTTCATCAGCAGGCCTTGCTGTGCCTGTGCTAGGATATGGTTCAAAAAAATCTCATTGCATTTTGAGTGCATATGTCTCTCTAAACTTCTGGTTTGAGC
>QRFB01018705.1:0-10745 GCA_008931105.1 Oenanthe javanica
CTGTAAGGTAATGCTTATTACTGCTAAAAATATGATCCCTGCAGAGTCTAGGATTTAAAACACTTTGTAATACTTGATCCTTAAAATTAATGCATTATATTTTATCATTTTCAATTTCTTCCAGTTCATGAATTCCGGTTCATGAATATGTATATCTTACTTATTTTGTAATTGTTGATATAGTAAAGGTAATCGACAACAAGGCAATCTCAAAGCTTCATTTACGAAAAAGTTCTTAACTTTCATCTATCCAGTAAAAAAAAGAATTAAGCTTTACCTAAAACTAGAGCAACCTACTAATTTAACTTAACAAAACTATACAGTTAAACCACGATAAACGATAAACGAATACAATCACCAGAGAATTTTATTAATTTATCGAGCTCAAAACTACACTAATTCACGTGACAAAATTATTCACTTATCGAACATTCATTTATCGAGATTCTACTAAAAGCATGAAAGGAAAAGACCTTTCTTTTAAGAATCTGAGCAGCAAAGAACTCGGCTTCGAAATCGGAAACGAAAGGCAGATGATGATCAGAAGTGAGAATACAAGTAGCAACTTCCCAAGCAGCCTGAGTATTTTGAAACTGTACAAGCCATTGATTAGCCGCAACTCGGTTACATGACTCAGCATCGTGATTCAATACTCGAACCGCCTGAGCTACCTTAATTTGCAGCTCCATTAATTAATTAAATACCGATTGGTAATATATAAATAGATATTATATAAATATAAATATGATATGATTATGATATGATTAATTAGTGGAAGGATGAGAGAGCGACGCCTGTAAATGAATCGCAGTAGTTGTTTGAATAGGATTTGGGATGATCCGACGGCTAGCGAGAGAGAGAGAGAGAGAGAGACGGGGGGTTTGGGTTAGTTCGGTTGGGTTGAGTTGTGACTCGGACTGAAATGAAGGGCAGTGATAGGATGAGAGCACTTGGGCCGTCTATTAAATTGCAATCTATCTAGACTACTACTCTCACTATCTCTCTCTCTCTAAAGTTATTTATTTGTTTTTATTCTTTTACTTTTTTAATTAATATCAAAATTCAAAATTTTGTTATATTATTCGAGTTTACAATTTCCTTGTTAAAAATTATTGTGCAGTAAGGAAAAATACTTTTTAAAAATGTATTGTTAGAAAATTAACTATCAGATATTATTTTTAGTTTAAGTATATTTTAAGATATAAAAGATATTTATTCAAAAAAAGAAAGATGAAAGATATAATATTTTTGTAGAAATTTCATAATAAAATTTGTTATTAGTTACGGTAAAAGTTGAAAATAGTTTTTTTCCAAAAGTATAGCAGAATTTTTAAGATCAAATACATTTTTTCAGAAAATTGTTTTAAATTTATCAAACACTTTTTTACCTAAATTTTAGCAAAAAAATATTATTATCTGCAATTAACGTGGCCTTAATAATTAAAAGTTTTTTTTATTATTTTTAATCTGGATAGAAATTCGAAGTCAATTATAAACCAATAAATTTTTTTTACCAATTTTAATATTTTATTTTTTTAAATAACTAATATCACTACAATAAATACATTAATTATGTATATTTTGTAGATATTTCATATGAATTTATATATTTTATATATGCGAACAATTCATACTGATATGAAAAAATATGGATTATAAGTTGGATGATAATGTTTTTAATCATCAAATTGAAAAATTTTAAAATTACTTGATAAAATCATAATACCTCTCCATTTATAAATATTTGTATTCTTACATTTGTATGACATAAATAATTTATTTATATATTTATATTTTCTCCAAAAATATACTCATAATTGTTTTTGGGTTATAAATAATAATATAATACTATCTGAACATAAATAAAAATAATTTTTTATATAATTTTTGTTAGTCATTTAAACCACAAACTGAAACACATTAGAGTACTAAAGTTACTCTAATATGATATATAAGATATGATATATAAAAATACTAGTATTTTTATACTATGAAGGTGGAAGAAGAAGAGCATGGAGCAATGATCAATGATTAGAAGGAGTGATATTTATTTTCATCATCGGCGATAGAGAGCGAATTCTGTCTTGATTCAGGGTGGTTCCACAACGAATCATCGTGTAATTGATCACAATAGAGAAGAAAGTCATGCTAGACTATATCGTGATTATTTTTCTGATACAACTACATATACAGAAACACAGTTTTGTTGAAGATTTCGGATAAGTAGATCATTTTTTTAACGAATTGAAGAAACAGTTACAACTCACGATAATTATTTTATTCAACGAACTAATGTTGTGGGAGTTCATGGACTATCATCATTCTAGAAAGTGACAACTGCACTGAGGATGCTTGCATGCGGAACAACAACCAATGCTGTTGATGATTACGTTCGAATAAGTGAGAGTACATCAATAGAGAGTTTAAAAATATTTGTTAAACTAATTGTCAAAATCTTCGGAGCTGAATATTTGAGACGACCAAATCATGAAGATGTGTCTACATTGTTAAGAGAAAAAGAACAACGAGGCTTTCCGGGAATGTTGGGTAGTATTGACTGTATGCATTGAAAGTGGAAAAATTATCCAACTAGTTGGCAAGGTATGTACACAGGTCATGTTCATGAACCAACTATTATATTAGAAGAAATAGCATCAAAAGACTTGTGGATTTAGCATTCTTTTTTTAGATTATCGGGATCATTAAATGATATAAATGTATTAGATCGATCCGATCTATTTGAAGATCTAGCGGAAGGTCATGAACATGAAGTAAGGTATACTATCAATTGACATGAATATAACATGGGTGTTAGGTCCCAAACTAACGTAGAAGGGGGGTTAAATACAATATGGGTAGTTTTTGATTTATTTAATGAGTTCGTTCTTGGTTGGTGAGAGATATAGATTTGAATGCATATAACGACAAGAACAATTAGGAGAATATAATTTTCTATTATATAAACCCTGCTACACTCTAACACAATAAATTGGTTAGCTACAATGATTCTAAATAAGAACAATAAATATAAATCTCAGATGTCTTTAATGGAGTTCTTCTATGTATCTCTCTCTAGATGTGTATATATCTTTCTGTTCGAGCACTTCAAAATGAATTCTTCATTTTGTTTAAGTAGTGTAGTCTCCACAATAATTGTACTGCATGAATATGTGTCAACTTGCTTTTCATGTATGCATCATAGAATTTGTCGACTAGTGAAACCCTGGGTGGACTTCAAATTATTTTCTTCAGTTGTAAATTTGTTGATCATTTGCTCCTTGTATGTGACTTAGACAAACTTCTAACACCTATAAATATTTGTCGATTTCTATGCTCCATGTATCAGAATTTTGCCTTAGAAATATTCCAAAGGTTATAAAATGTGTCGACCTTGGGACAGATAAGAATGTGTCAACTGTTACTTCTTGTAGAGTACTTAGACCATTTCTTCCCTTGACAAAATGTGTAGACAGAATTCACGTAGTACATGCCTTAGACTTTCTCTTGTCCATTTACAAATGTGTCAGCTATGACCTTGAATGCATGACTTAAATAAATTCTAACACATTATCAAATGTGTCGACCCTTTGAACATGAGCCATGTCTTAGATACAAATTCATTCCAAATGAATATGTGTCGACCCATTTTCCTTGAATGCTTTCCTTAGACACATTTTGTTTGAACAAAATGTATCGAGCAATGCATACCTTGTATGCTTACTTGCCTTAATAAATTCTCTTCACTTGCAGCTTCACTTTAATTCCTTACCAATTATTTCTTAGAAATAAATATGAATATCCTTTTTATTTGTGTTGACGCTTAGTGCACTAGTCTGGTTCACAAACGACTAACGCTTATGACATACATCAATAACAGGCATGTTATTCAAAGCAGTAGGTGTCTTAACAGTTTCTACTTCAACTTTATCGTCAGATTTAAAGTTCTCAGTAGAATGATATATGTTGTTATTATCCCTACTATTGACAAACCTATTAGGTCTATTCAATTTCTTCTTTAAGTCTTTAGTACCTATACGAGGATTGGGGGAATCAGAAGTTCCCACATCTTTCACTGGTGTCGTGGGTGCCCATTTCTCTTGTTGAACATTAACTCCTTATATGTCCCTAGCTTGTTCCTCTCTTTTCTTTTCTTCCTCGAGGTCCTATAAATTCATTTTGTAAGCAATTAATATAGATCTCTCAAGGATTGGTTCTGCTACAGGGGTTATGAAAAGAAGTTTAGGTGTCCTTAAGAACATGTGGAACACCCCTTTCTTCGGCACTTTTTCTGAATGGGGTGATGTTGCTTACCTTTCCTACAGATTGATTGTACTCAAAGCCTATTCCAACTTTATGTTTTATCTCTTTTTAGTCAATTAGGTCTTTTACAATGTAAGAAGAATTCTTATAGGCTAGACACTTCATTTGTTCTTCCAATATTTGATTTCTGAGATAAGTTTTAACTTTAACATAACAACTGGCTCTATTGACTTGAAAAGCTAAGTACTCAGTCAACTTGTCATTTCTGGTTTTTAAATATTTTAAAACATCATTCTCATCAATTAAAACTTCATTTTTGAGAATTAGTTTCTTAGCTCTATCTCTTGTATCATCTAGTTTTTTACCTAGCAATTTAAACATCTTAGGGCATGAAGGATTACCTCTTTTCCTCTTTGTCTAGTTGGAGATAGTGATTCTTTGGATGAAGCCATAAGAGCAAGATTTCCCATCTATTTCTCATCATCGTTGTCTGAGTCGTTCCAGTTTTTGCCCTCTGCTAGATAAGACTTTACCTGATGCTTTTTCATAAGTGCATCATACTTTTCTTTGAGCTCTTCATAAGACTCTCTCTTCTTCCCTTGCTTCGGCTTCTTGCATTCAGATGCAAAGTGGTCTAGCTCATTGTAGTTGAAGCAATGAAACTTGTTTCTATCAACTAAGCCAGTCTTATAGTCACTTTTTGTCATAGCTGTCGAAGAACCTCCTTTTTGGAACCTTCCAAAATTAGGTTTAACTCTGTAGGAGGAGTTTCTTTAGAATCTCATGTTGCTAAACCTCCTGAAACCATAGCTAGAGATTCATCTTCCAGCTGATCCAGTTCTTCCAAAGAGTAGAACTTACCATCTTCTTGTTTATCTGGAGTATGTCCAAATTCTGGAACCACATACTCCATTGAACTGTTTGAAAGTACAACAGCCTTCATTTCCTTCTTTTCTGGTGCTTCCACTATCAGTGCTTTAGAGGAACTAACAACCTTACCTCTTCCATATATTTCTTTGTCTGGATCTACTCCAATTCATAGGTCTTCAATACTCCGTAGAGTCTTTTTAGGGTTACCGCTTTCATGTCCCTAGACTCCCGGATTGCTACGATCCTATGTTCGAGATACTCTGGTAAGGTTAGTAAGAACTTCATGTTGACCTACTGGTTCTGATAATATTTCTCATTAAGGTTGAGCTCGTTTATCGATTTATTCAATCTCTGAAATACCTCAAAGATACCCTCACCAAGGTTGGATCTAAACTGCTCATATTGGGAGGTCAGGATATCCAGTCTATTCTTTTTGACTTCTTCAGTCCCTTCATTTATTATCTCTATTGTATCCCAAATTTGCTTGACATTTTTACAATTGACAATGTGATTGTACCTAACGTATTCTAAGGATTTTATCAATATAAGTTTGAGATTGTTATCCAGGGATACAGCTTCGTTTTCTTCATCCGTGTAGTTAGCCAGACTTTTTTGAAACTGACTATGAGGAATTACGACCCCATCTATCTCATGCTCGAGAATAACTGTTATTGGAGGTTCAATGTCGTTGGCCAGAATTAATGCATACTTGGGATTGACAATCCCAATGAATTTGGACTGTAGCATAGGTGTACTTAGTCTATTTCAATCGAAGAAGCCAAGTCAAGTATTGAAGACCATCAACTGATGTGAAGACTCATCGATTGATATATCTATTGATAACATCTATCAATCGATAAGTCATTATTTATCTATCGATGGATATAAAGATCAATCGAAGAAGAACATCAGTTGATGGATTAAAGGATGGATCAATTGATATGCTTAACAGCAAATTATCAATTGATTGAGACAACACAGAAGGACTATATATTGAAAATCTAAATGACAAAAGCACACCTATGGAAGACAGTCTATGATGACTGTGAAGACTCAATCTGTAGCTATCTTTCAAACCTGTTTTCTAAAAATGGAAAAAGGTAAAAGGAAGGTAGATAGAAACAATCCTAAAATAGGAATTGTAAAAACACACTTGTAGTTTATAAACAACTGTGGTAGCATTGTTAAAAGAGAGTACAAGTTAGGCTATTTTTCTTGAATCAACTGTTCAGCCTTAGAGCACTTTGTAAGAACAATTGGTTTATCTTCTAACTTTGTAAAACGAAGCTAGGTTTATTTTAACCTAGAAACATTGAGCAAAAATATACACTGATGGAAAAACCAATCCATCAGTAATTTTAAATCTCTTTTTTATATTTAATTTTCAGTCTTTAAGTTGTCCAAACACATTCTCTCTAATTCTCAAACATCAGTAACAAATATTAAAATCAAAAAGTTTTAATATTTGTATTCAACCCCCTACAAATATTGGCATAGTTCTGGGAAATAACAATTGGTATCAGAGCTAGACTTTCAATATATAGAAAGTTTAAAGATCAAGAACATTCAATATGGGCCAAAAAGATCCAGGTGTGAAAATTCCAGTGCTAGAAAAAGATGAATATTTTGCATGAAAGGTGAAAATGTATCTGCATCTACTCTCTCTTGACCCTTCCTATGTTCACTGCATAGAGAAAGGTCATCATGTTCCCATGAAGCTAGTCACAGGTGTAAACCCTGATGGAACTCCTGCACTTGACAGACATGTTCCAAAACTTATTTCTGAGTTCACAGAAGAGGATGAAAAAGAAGTTCTCAAAGACAAGAAGGACATGAACATTCTGTTTAATGGTCTAGATAAAGATATGTTTGACAATGTGATAAACTGTACTTCATCAAAAGAAGTATGGGATACACTTCAAACTCTGTGTGAAGGAACTGAACAAGTAAGGAAAAACAAGATGCAACTCTTGATTCAAAAATATGAATCTTTTCATTTCAAGAGTGGAGAATCTATCAATGATACCTATAGCAGATTCTAGAAGTTTTTAAATGGACTAAAGCTATATGGTAGGGTTTATGCAACTGAGGATACAAATCTAAAATTTCTTAGATCTCTTCCAAAAGAATGGAAACCAATGACTGTTTCCATTAGACAATCTCAAGACTTCAAAGATTATACTCTTGAGAAATTGTACTGTATTTTCAAGACATATGAGTTGGAAATCCAACAAGATGAGGAGATTGAGAAGAATCAAAGAAAAGAGAAAACTGTGGCTTTGATGGTCAAGGGAAATGAAGAGAAGAAGGAAGTAGGCTGTGTAGAAGGATCTGTCATGGTGGCTGATGATGCTATTGAAGAATCATTCAAAGGTAAATGTAAGGGCAAGTGTGAAGAAATTGAAACATGCTCACAAAATGATTTGGATGAGATTGATGAGCATCTTTCATTTCTGTCAAGGAAGTTTTCAAAGCTGAAATTCAAGAGGAATCCAAATGCTCAAAGGCCTAGATCCTATTTTAGAAATAACAATCAAAACAAAAATTTGGTTGATAGATCTAAATTCAAATGCTTTAACTGTGAATTGGCTGGTCATTTCTCAAATGAGTGCAGAAAGCTAAAACAAGAAAAGGCAAAGTCTTATGATGGCATTGATTACAAAAAGAAATAATTTGACCTTTTGAAACAAAAAGAAAAGGCTTTTGTTACTGATGAGAAGGACTGGGCTACCGAGGACAGTGATTCTGAAGAGTTTATCAATCTAGCTCTAATGACCAACCATGAAGATGAAGAAGCTAGTTCATCATCAAATCAGGTACTAGCTACTAACTTTTCTGAACTTACAAAAGATGAATGCAATAGTACCATTAATGACATGTCTAATGAATTGTACAATTTGCATATCACTTTAAAATCTCTAAACAAAGAAAACCTCAAGTTGAGAAATACCATTGATGCTTTAACTGAGAGGAATGCTTTTCTTGAAAATGAACTTATGTGTTTAGAAACATTCAAGCAGGAAAGTAAGGATGCTAGAGATGAACTAGTAAACAGTTTGAGAAGAAAAGAATTGTTGAAAGAACAATTAACTGAAGAAATTGAAACCATTAATAAATGGAATAGGTCTACTAAAACTGCTAAACAAATCATTGATGTTTAGGGTGTAGATACTCTAGGAGAACCCCCTAAATCAATAGGCAAGCCATTGGCTGATACTTCAATGGATTAAGATCAATCGACTGCTAATCCCTCATCAATTGATAAGGATTATCAATCGATTGATGCTGAATCAATCGATAAGTATCCATCGACAAGTAAATCATCAATGGCTAGTAAGAAGAACAAATTTAGCACTCATATCAAGTTTGTTAAGGAAACCAAAAATCAAGTTGAGGCTAAGGTTGAAAAAATCAACATAGGTAGCTTATCCAAGAAACAATTAAAATAAAAATTAGAAGAGATAGCACCTGTGGAAATTATCCAACCTTAGTATGAGAAAAAGAAAAAGAATAGGAATGGAAAAATAGGCATAAATAAGCACAACAATTACACTCCTGATATGTATGCACCTAGAAAGGTGTGTGTTAAATGTGGTAGTGTAAATCATTTATCTATGCAATGCAAGATAAAAAAGAACTTTATATCTTCAAATGATTTAAATGCAAATGCCATGTCTGCAAATGCCATGCTTACCAATCCCATGCTCATGAATGCCATGTCTTCTAATTTAGTTGCACCAAATGTCAATATGCCTTATGCACAAGTTCCATACATGTATAATCCTTTCTTTGCATATGCAAATTTGAACTTGCCTGGAATGCCATGGAACATGCCTAACTTAGATAATGAAATGCATGGAAATTCTGCCTTGAGTTCCAAGGTGTCTAAGCCCCAAAAACCAACTCCCAAAGTTAAAGTGGATCTAAACCCACCAAACCAAAAGGAATCAAAGTTGGCAACCAAGGCTCAGGCTGCAACTAATAAAAGAAGACCCAAGGCAACTTGGGTACCAAAAGTAATTTGATTGTTTTAAATGTGTGCAGAGAAATAGGAGAAGAAATCTCTGGTATCTGGACAGTAGATGTTCTAGGCACATGACTGGATATTTGTCCTTACTCATAAAGTTTGTGGAAAAGGCTGGCCCAGGAGTTACTTTTGGAGATAACAACAAAGGTTTTACTCTGGGATATGGCTCAATTGCAAATGAAAATGTTATCATTGAACTTGTAGCACTGGTTGATGGATTGAAGCACAATTTGTTCAGCATTAGTCAACTGTGTGATAATGGAAATGGTGTATAGTTTTCAACTGGATCATGCATCATAGCCAACAAAGAATCTAGTAAAATTCTCTTAACTGGTGAAAGAAAAGGAAATGTCTATGTGGCTGATTTCAACTCTGTAAAGGCAAACTCAATGACATGCCTACTTAGCAAAGCCAATATAGATGAAAGTTGGATTTGGCACAAGAAGCTAGCCCATTTGAATTTTAAAGCCATGAATCAATTGGTTAAAAAGAATCTGGTTAGAGGCATTCCACAGATGGAATTCATCAAGGATGGACTTTGTGATGCCTGTCAAAAGGGGAAACAAAGAAAAGCAAAAAAATATGCATTAGTCATTGTGGATGACTTTACAAGATATACATAGGTATATTTCTTACACTCTAAGGATGAGGCAAGCAAATTCATTATCAATCATGTGAAGAATGTTGACAATGGCACTGAATGGAAGGTCAAGAAAATCAGAAGTGATAATGGTACTGAATTCAAGAATGCAACAATGAAAGAATTCTGTGAAGAAAAAGGTATCACTCATCATTTCTCTGCACCAAGGACTCCACATCAAAATGGAGTAGTTGAAAGGAAAAATAGGACCTTGATTGAAGTTGCTAGAACTATGTTAAAAGAAGCAAAACATCCTACATATTTCTGGGCAGAAGTAATTAATACTGCTTGCTACATTCAAAATATTTCCAAGGTCAATCAAATTCAAGTCAAAACACCATATTAGTTGATGAAGAAAGACAAGAAGCCAACAATTAATTTTCTTCATGTCTTGGGATGCAAATGCTTTGTACTGAGAAATCAAGGTGAAAATTTGGGAAAATTTGAAGCCAAGGCTGATGAAGCTATATTTGTTGGATATGGAATAACAACCAAAGCATACAGAGTCTACAATCTTAGATTACACATTGTTATGGAATNAACCAAAGCATACAGAGTCTACAATATAAGATTGCACATTGTTATGGAATCTATGCATATAGTCTTTGATGATAAGAAGATTCAAAGGATGTTTGATGAAAGATTTCATGAACTATTGCACTTTGAAAATGAATCTACAAGCAATAGTGAAGATAGTGATGATGATGTGGAAATCATAAGAAATCAAGTACCTAGAAGCTCCCCATCAATTGATGTCAATGCATCAACAGATAACTTATCAGTTGACAATCATCAATCGACTGATAATACATCAATTGATAATCATTCGATGGATAATAACTCTACACAACAGTCTTCAAGAAGAGTGTCCATCTCAGGGGGAGGGTTCTCAAATGATCAATCACATCACAATGATCATAACAATTCCAATGATCATGAAGCATCATC
>QRFB01018706.1:0-20117 GCA_008931105.1 Oenanthe javanica
TAGGACTAGGCTTATTTACTTCCTAAAGGGATTGTGCTTTAGTTGGTAAGTCACCAACAGTTGTAACTATTATGGTCCGAAGATGGTCTTCTCCCACTGAACTTCTTTACGATGATATATCTTGGGCCTGAGTCCTGACTCAATAGGTTCCACATGGAAATATTAATTAAGAAAGTGTGGAGCTTCACAGTCCTTTACCATAGTCGGTAGTCCATAAAAGAATGTGTGTGTGTGTGTGTCTTTTATAATAGTGGTACTGACTAGTGAGTAGTGGATAAGGATGTACGTGAAGATTTTCACTCTAATAAGAATATAAGATTTGGGTTGTGGTTTCATATATACGTTTAATTTAAAGTTATTCATTTACTTATTGAGTTGCAAAACTATTAAGAATGAAACAATGAAAAGGTTTTGAGATGTTCTATTGTAAGCAATAGATTCAAAACATGCATGCCTAATCTCATTTAGTCTTTAGAAATTGTCATCAAAGTCTACAGGATCTCATTCGACTCACACCACACACACACACCGGTCATTATTACTTGCACTTGTATATTATTACTTATCCCTCACCATCGGCATCACCAAGTCAAACTATCAAAAACCCCTTGAACTATAAGAAAGACATAAAATTCATATGCAAAAGTATCTTTTACTTTTCTGATATACTTCAATAGTTATAAAATAATATAACAGTTTGAAGTTTTTAAATTTTGGAGATGGAATTTCATATTTCAAGCTATTTACTAGCTCAAAGGATAAAGTAAAATGTGTGGACTGTTGATGCACAGTCTTGTAATATTATGTTAGTACAGGCTAATATCAGGTTCTAATTGAACTATCCTACAAAGTTCAGTCCCTGCAGGATATAAGTTTGTTTATTTCAAAGCTGGTGGTACCTTTGGGTCTCGGTTAATTTCAAATTTTCCGACTTGTAATTTTGGGTATGAGTGCAGAATCATATGTTTCTTTTTTGTTGCAGCATTCTATTCTTTGCTCTCTTCGACCTATATATCAAAAGAAATTAGTGACATAATTTTTTATGTAATTATATTATTGGCAGATAACTGGTGGCCTGTTTAGCTAATTGAGATATTGGTATGTGTGAAATATGCAGGTACTAAGCTCTTAAATCATGTCATTGATCTTTGCGCCAAACAGAACATCAGTGAGATCTACTTGCACGTGCAGACAAACAATGACGATGCTATCCACTTTTACAAAAAATTTGGGTTTGAAATCACGGATACCATTCAAAACTACTACACAAATATTACTCCGCCTGATTGCTACGTTGTTACCAGGTTCATCACTCAGGAAACAAAGAAATAAATTACAGATGCTATCTTTAAGCACCATCTCGTGTCCAATNCCTTATTGGCTGAAAAGTAGAATACCATTTACTGAAAAGTAGTGTTTTTAAATAAACCATTTACTAAAAAAGATAAGTTAAATATATATGATAGAAGTAACATATATATTTGAAAATTTTATATAAGAAAGTACAAAATTTTGAATTAAAAATTCAATATAAGAAGAAATAAATTATAAGACTTTTTGGAAACAAAACTAAAATAAATTAAAGTGAAGAAATAATTAAAATTCAACCAAAGGGTCCCTTTGGTTGGACACGTCAAATAACACATAACTAGGTGAATCGAAATTAATATAAATATTTAGCGAAAATTTTGAATTTTGAATTTTATATGAAAGAGGGAAGCCATCAAAATGATACTTGATTGCNCACTTGATTGTCTCTTAAAAACCCAAAATATACGTCATAAAAAATGACCACCCATAAATGGTACAAAAATCACAAATATTCTCTGATTTAACTAAAACTCCTAAATTATTGTTTACTAATAATAAGCATAGTCCGTTTAATAATTACCAAAATTAAAAACTACCTAAAATAATGCACACAATTAATAGAGTCATAAATATTGGTTTTAAAAATCACTAATATATATTAAATCAATTTTAAAACTATACAACCTTTCCATATTCTAGTTATCATGCATTACCTAAAAACATTATTATACCAAGATCAAATACCAAAATATATCAAAATTAGCATATAGATACACCTTTAGTCACATATAAATAAAATAATAAAGTTACGAATATGAATTTTAAAAGAAGATCCTAAATATATCCAATATCGAATTATACAACAATTAGAAGTTAAACTAAACAGACATTAAAACATGCACCCGACTCGATTTCTTACGACCCGTCTTGACATGTATAGAATAGACCGCAAAACTCAAGATAACATTCTTAACATGAGTCAAATGAATTATCTCAACTATTAAAATCACTAGAACATATCAAAAATAAGAATACAAACGTCATATCTAATTCAAACTAAGAATCAAATAAAAAATTCAGAAAATACATACATACTTGAAAACTTATAAATAATACAAACAAAGGAAAAATTATAACTTCAAAAAACGTACATACTTGTTCGGGCCGAGATGAAATCAAGAACACTAGAACTCACAATTAAAAATTGATATAAAAAATCTAACCAATATTGATGGCCGAAAAATGAGTTGAAGAATTTAACCGTTTATTTAAAGGTGTAAAATACAGATCTGCCTCATTCATAGCTTGCTTGTAACTGTTGATCTCGTGAATTTATATGCGATGAGACTATAAGAGCGATAAGTTGAAAACGTCATTTTTAGGAACACCTTTCTATTGATATTTTTCAGTATAAAAGGGGGCATACAATCAATTTTTGTCTTGTTTTAATTTATGTACAAAAGACAAAATTGACGTACCGGCTACATACGAGTAGAAAAACGTCCATGCACCTAAATGACGAGGATTCACGAGTAGGCGATGACTCACATGTAAGCAAGCACTTGTGTTCCTGGACCGAATGATATTGGGTCTTATTAATGTAGACAGTTTCCTTTAATTACTCCAAAGTGGGCAAAGCCTGTGAGGCATTTCAAGTATGGTTTTAGGTCGCTTGTCCTCCTTGTTGATGATATTTGTCTGTTTGTATGTCTTCGAGTCTCGAAAAGTGAGCAAGGTCTCCTTTAATGGGCGAGATGCCTAGGCCAATTAAGTTATCCATATAGGCTAGATGTCTTCATGGATTTGGGACTATTCAACTAGACGATGCTGTTTGAGAGTGAAAGAACTTTTGAATATGGGGGAAAACTCCTTAATCAGTGAGAGATAGATTTTGACTATAATAGTGATAAAAGTAAATAACAAATTTCTTATTTATACGACGTTTCATCAACTAAGCACATCAATCGACTCATTATCTTGATGATTTAAAATAATCGTAAATATAAAGTGTTATTTTATACTCAATTATATCTCATTATCAATATATTTTTTATTATAAAACTATTATAAATAAAGTCAATGATTTTTTCACAACTAAAAAAGAACTTTGAGAATTATTGATGGAATTATAAAGATACTTAATCAAAGTAAATAAATAAATAATTGATGGAATAATTTTTTGATTTGAATCTTGACACAATATTAGCTATAATTATACATATCCTAAATTATTATTTTTTATAATTGTTGAATCTTTGATTTTCCACATATTCTTTAAATACATCCACATTATCACTTTCTCAATTCTCTCCGACCTTTCTCACTATTTTTTGTAGCAAAAGTAAAACAATTGTAAAATATTATTGACTATTATAACTAATTTTATTAGAGTGCAACCTTTTACAAATTTAGTAAATTTTAGCTAACCATTGTTTTATATTATTTTAATTAAGAATTTTAAATATTTCACTTAAAGATGTTTTTTTTACAGAATATACTTACTCGTAGATAAATTGTAGCAAGATACAATATTCATGTAAAAAGTTTCTTTCATTCAAAAAACTTATCATCTAACCAAAGGACATGAAAATTTCCCCGAAAATTTAGATAATAAGGTCTTAATGTATGAGAATAGAACATCCATCGTACTCCAATCAACAAATACGTCTGTCGTCCGATCCAAATCCAAAATACGCTAAAAAGCACATCTGAAATTAAAAAATATAAAATAATAAGTGTCTACAATATGTCTAATATAAAATTATAATACACACACATATATATAAAACTCCCAATATATGAAAAAAAATCATCCAATGCGACACAAAATCATCATTCAACGACATATACCAACCATCATATATGGTCAAAACGCCATAAAAATTGGCATTGCCTCANTAAAAAAATAAAATAATAAGTGTCTACAACATGTCTAATATAAAATTATAATACACACACATATATATAAAACTCCCAATATATGAAAAAAATCATCCAATATGACACATATCAACCATCATATATGGTCAAAACGCCATAAAAATTGGCATTGCCTCACAGGGGACCACATATGATACTAAAATCGTTCAAAAAAGTCATATTTGAAAGATTTGAAAACAGATCTGAATGATATGAAATAGATTTGAAAATTTTAAAATTAAAATTTTTTAAAAATATAGATAAGAAAGATTTTGATGTAAGAATATTTTTCTCATATAATAGAAGAAGATTTTTAAATTAGGGGTAGGGGTAGGGGTGGCGGGTGGCGGGTGGCGGATGGGGGCTTAAGACCATCTACAATGCTAGCTAATTGCATGCATAGAACCGCGTGAAATGGAAACTGGCCTGCCCATTTTAAAAATCAAGCGTCGTAACAATTTAAGAGAAGTGGACATGCCCGAAGGGGAGGGGGCTTAAGACCATCTATAATGTTGGCCAATTACATGCATAGTACCGCGTGAAATGAAAAGCAGCCTGCTCATTTTAAAAACCAAGCGCTTTAATAATTTAAGAGAAGTGGGCATGCCCACGAGGGTGGCCATGACCACTTGCTGCACATTTATTTATTTTTATTATTTCTTTATGTGACACCACTACTATATTAACGTTAGTATATGAATACATGGATCCTACAAATGTCAAATGGACTTTTGCATTGCAGGGTGATGATCGTTTTTTTAAAATCCCATTTACTGCCTATGTGACATGCATGTGGTTGACAGGAAGTGGGTAAATGACCATTACCATTGTAGACGGTCTAAAGATGCTTTTGAATGTATTCAATTCAGATTTTAAAATACCTTAACGGATTAGTAGTAATAATTTATAGATTTTAAAAAATTGTAGTTGATTTTAATTCTAATTTTTTTCACGGAATCGATGTAGAGTTTAACAAACTTAGATAAAATCTACAAAACCTCATGAATTTTAGATGAATATTAAATATGATAAAAAATACTAAAAAATTTATCAAAATCCACTATTATATTGAATAAAAAAATTCACCATGTTTTGAACAGCATCAAATTTTAATGAATATTATAAAATTCTAATTAAATATCATCAAATTTTAATAAAGAATATAAAATTCTTATTAAATATTACCAAATTTTAATAAATCTTTTAAAATCCAAATAGAATATACTTGATTTCCGGAATCCAAAAAAATTCGTAAGAAAATGTCCAAAATGACACATATACATGACCTTCATACCCAAAAGTAGGGATGAACACGAGTCGGGTTGGTTGAGCGGGTTTTAATCAAAAAATGACCCAACCCAATTAGTTAGGATTGATAAAAGCTGAACCCATTAATAAAATGTTTTTTATGTAACCCAACCCCACCGAACCCAAATAAATCGGGTTGGGTTGGGTTGGGTTAAACCCTCTTCTTCAAGCAACAAAGCTGCAAATAAGTCTAAACATTACTTTGATATAGTCTGCCTTTGCCAAATGTCAATTTTCCATAACAAATAAATAGTCCAAATGTCTGACATAAAATATAAATAGTCATCAAATAGTCAAATATAATCCAAAAGCTAACTCAAAACATTAAATAGTCCAATAACAACTAGCTAGCTTAAAATAAATAAAACAACATTTTTTGTGGCGAATCAATCATCAATAACATTGATAGCATTGACCTTGAGTTTCTCATACATTATTGACGAATTAATAATCATCAATAAATAGTGATCCCATACATCTGAGGTTCGAGTAGGCTTTTTCTTTGAATTGGGTGGTTTATCATTGACTTTTTTTTTGGCGACTTAAGTTGAATAGTAGCATTATCATCTTGTATAATCATTGGATCAGTTGTGACAGTTGTGGTACCGAGGGCAGTAGGATCAATAGGGGTGGTGTTAGGGGTAGTAATGGTGACTGCCATTGGAGTTTGATTTGGGAAGTTCTTTTCCATAACTTTGTTCTTGCAAATATAAACATAAATCATATAATGAGCAGCTGCAGCAATTCAGCCATGTCAACAAGAAAGCACTGGATCAATATCACACAATAGCCATGGAGAAACCAAATAGACCCCATGAATCCATTATTCCAAAAACTAACAGACACATTCTTATAAACCAGTAACATGCTCTTTCAAATCAGGATCTTATCTACATACAAAAAAAATCATAAAAACAGAGGTTTGACTCTTGAGAGTTCGAACAAGCATACATGTGATATGAACATATAAACAAACATAAATATACATACAAATATATGTGTAAACGGGTGAGAGTGAGAGGCGGAATTATAGATATAGAAATTACAAATGAAATTAAGGAAACTTACTTATTAGAACTAGAGATCGGAGACGGGTGATTACTGATTAGGGTTATACGTGACTACTGGGCTGACTAATCACAATATTAAATGGGCCTAATGGGCTATGCCTATATGTGTAAACGGGTTGGTCGGGTTGGATTAGAATCAAAATATGTTAAACCCTAACCCAACCCAATTTATACGGGTTTTTGAAAAATTAAACGGTTCAACCCTCGATTTTGGACGGTTCAGTTTGTTCGGCCGAAACAAGAGTTGAGTTGTGTTGGGTTGAGCGGGTTGGCCGAATTATGTTCATCCCTACCCAAAAAAGTACCCCACAAAAAGATGCCCTTGACTGGCACTTAGATAACGTTAACAATACATACGTTAATATCAAAACCGATTAGATATTCAAAACAGAGGCTAAGTTCATTATTTTATATAAGAAAATAACGACGCAAGCTGCGGATCTAAGATTTTATAATGTAGTATGAAACTCCCAATTCACTTTTCAATCTTTACACATACACATACGCATATACATACACACAAATGACGCCGGTTTGATTTGCGTTGAAGGTGCCAAATGTAGATGATAGTTGCGTTTAGGGACGAAATCAATGTGTTTTCAGAGATACTTAACGCAATCTAAGATTGGGTCTAACTTTTGACGCAAGAAAATGATGCGTGTTTACAATTGACTGTGCAGTTTCCATCTGAAATTTAAGGATAACGCAAGAAATAAGTGTGTTTCATGTCTAACGCATATATATATTTTACGTTATCAAAGTGCCAGGCGGGACCAGTTTTCTAATACGTGTTATTTTGGTTACTTTTCTTATAAATTGTGCTATTTTGGCCTAATACCCAAAATCCGTGCAGAATCGAATACACCCTCGTGGATACCATTTTATGATCTCCATGTATATATATGGAGATACAGACAGAGACAGTTAGTGAGAAGAAATGAGTATGGATCGACAAGTAACAATATCATTTGAGGAATTCAGAGATAAAAATATAATGCAATTAAAGATAAATACTATGCTGATGCTCTTGCTTCTGGTGAACTCACCCAACTAGGTTTGTTACGTTCTTCTTTTCTTCATACTTCACATTTTGCATGGGTTTAATGATGAATTAAATTCTCCAAACTTTTTACTGAAAACTTTTATTAAATTCTGCAGAATTATAATAAAAAATGTAAAAAACATGTTTAAATAAATTTTTTATTATGGTTTTGCAAATAAAATTACGGTTCTGTATTTTTTTTTCCATTTTTCATCTTGGTTCTGCAAAATTTAATAAAAAATTTCACAATTTTCACACTAAAAAGTTTTCACCTTGCCTCACATATATTATACAATGAAAAAACTTTATAAAACTTATATTGTTAGAAAGTATATTTAAATTTTAAAACTTCTGTAAATTTGACCATAAAAAGTCAAACGAGACAAAAAATTTGGGATGGAGGGAATATTTGTTTTAATGCAATTATTATTTGGCAAAAAAAAAAGAGGAAATTAAAAAAAGCCCTGACAAATTCTGTACAGATAGATTAGATTAATTTCTTGAAGATAGAAAACTAACTTTTGCGGCAACAAAATGCTGTGAGATGTGTGATTTTTTTTAAACCTAGCCCGAGACTTGTCAGCTCACCTGACATAAATCTGCTTCTACGCCTTTGCCTCACATTTGGTGTCCTATTAGAGTTTTGCGATTGCCTGACTGTAGACATAACAAATGGGTTGACAAATTTCAGGGAACAACAATACAATCATACATTAGTCTTTATTCTCTACCTTTATATCCAGTGTTTTAGTGCTAATTATTACCAGTTAAACAAGAGCTAAATTGTGCTTAAGAGGAGAACAAGGTTATGCAAATGGTTTTCTTAATCGATTTTTTGTGTGGTTTTAGGAGATCATATTGTTCTTTCTGCATTATATTCTCTTCCTAATGGCTTCCTTTAACTGAAGGGAAATCATAATATTTGTTATAATTTGCTTATATCTGGCTTCTTTTCTGCAGCATACTACAGCGACATCTGTGTAGGTTCGATTGCGTGTCGTCTGGAGAAAAAAGGAGGAGGAGCCATTCGTGTATTAATTATGACCTTGGGTGTTTTGGCGCCATATTGTGGGCTAGGTATTGGTAAGTTATTCAACTGTATACATGTAGCTATCTTGTTGTATACATTGCTCAACTAAAAGCTATTAAAATGTCACTGTATTTCAAGTGATTTTTAGACCATAGACAGCTAGGAATAGGCTTATTTACTTCATTTAGGGATTGTGCTTTAGTTGGTAAGTCACCAACAGTGCGACAATCAGTTGTGATGGTATCTTCTTTGTTATATACTTAATAGTATCCAGATTGTTTCATTTATACTTTAAACTTGTTCATTTACATGCTAAGTCGCAAAATTATTAAGAATGAAATAATGAAAATTGTTTTAAGATATACAAACAACTGTTATATTTCACGCTTAATAAATGCGGTAGGTATGCTGCAACGTACCTATGCGAGGATCTGGACCCATTAATACTATTATTGAAAGATAATGAGTGGCATGTTTAGCTAAGTGAGATTTTGGTATGTATGTGAATTATGCAGGTACCAAGCTCTTAAATCATGTCATTGATCTTTGTGCCAAACAGAACATCAGTGAGGTCTACTTGCATTTTCAGACAAACAATGACAAAGCCATCCAGTTATACAAAAGAGTGGGGTTTGAAATCACGGAAACCATTCAAAACTACTACAGAGATCTTACTCCACCAGATTGTCACGTTTTTACCAGGTTCATCACTCAGGAAACAGAGAAATAAATCGAGTGAAACAAAGAAAAAAACTGCAGATGCTATTTTTAAGCCCTGTCTTGTGTCCAATGAGTTTGGTCACTGTTAATCCAAGTAAGGACTAGTTATTATTTGTTTGGATCTATTCCATAAAGAGTTACTTTAAAAGAATGGTTAATGCAAATGAATGTTGAACGAACTGAGCATTTTCTTGCCGAATTTGAACTCCATCCTTCTACAATCGAATTGATTTGGGTCTAATAAGTTTGTCTAACGCGTTTTTCAGTTCAAGTTTATCAATATTTCAAGTCAAACAAGATTAACATACTTGTGTTTGGAATTAAAAAATAAATCATAATAATGTTTTTTTTAATAGCTAGGCTGGGTTGAGCCAGAGTCGCAGGTATATAGGATCATCACACCAAACATTTTATTATGAAAATTATTATTTTTATAGAAAATTAAATATATTTCTATAAAACACGTATATTTATTCAAAACATTATTACTATCATTTTCTTTTACAAAATATAAAAAAATATTGAACAAAATTCTTTTTATAAAAAATTAAATATATTTTAGCAAAATACATATATAATTTTATAAATACTATTTTGTTTTACCTAATTCTAGTATTTATCTATAGAACAATATACTTGCTATAGAATAAATTTTATTTTTCTTAAAAAAATAGATATTATTTCACATAATCCTAGTAATTCTTATAGAGTAAAGATATAATAAAATATAATATTTTACTAAAAAATATTTTTTTAAACTTTATACGATATATATTGTAGCATTTCAAGAAATTTATATTACATTTTTTCTTTTTTGCTAAAATAATCTTGAAGTTCACAATTTCTTCATTTTAGATATGTTAAAAAAATTATATAAAGAAATTCATTTAATGAAAAAAAAATTAGTTATCAGAATTTAATTGAGCATATAAATTATAAGTAAAAGCCATGTATATGTATAAAAGATTATAACCCGTGTATAAGCTTTTTTTAATATTTTATAATTTTGTAATATATATTATAATAATTATATATAAGTTTAATACAAATTTCAATATAAATAATAAACTATAATTTATAACTAAAATAAAATTGAATATAATAATATATTTTATTTATATGTTAAAAAATAATAACATTAATATAAAATTTTAAGATGGGATTCGAACCTTAATATTCTTTATTGAAATTTAAATATTAAAATATAAAATATATTTAAATTTTTAATATTAAATATAATATCTTATCTATTTATTTTAAAAAATCTAGCGATTATAATATAATTTAACATACCAAATTACCAATCAACCCGCTTTTATTATTTCAACTATAAAATAAAAATGTACATAAAAAACGGTGGTTTGCTGTCTCCTTTTCTAACCATCATCTACAAAATAAACGCTGTTACTTGTGATTATAATTTAACGGATGAGATTAACTTACTTAATTACCAGTTTATCTAGTTAGTCAACTAATATGTAGGAGTATGTACAATGTACATACAAGTATACAACACACAGTTAGTGAGAAAAAATGAGTGTGGGTAGACAAGTAACAATATCACTAGAGGGATTGAGAGACAAAAANAGACATCAAGATTTTTTTAAAAAAATTGTTACATTACAAAATTTAGTGAAAATATCTTTTATCATATTGACCAAAGTCTGAAATGAAGAAATATATTACTTAATCGAGATAATTATTTTGTTCGGTATTATTTTATCAAATTTTAACTATAATTTGTCAAATTTACTTAATGATCTTTATTTAAATTCAATGATAATTCAAATTAATTTAACAATAATCCGAACTTAACTTTCAAATCCAAACAAAATCTAATTTGAAATAAGAAATCCGAAAATATCCGAACCGAATTTAATCCGATTTTTATCTGAAATTCATCCGAATTTTAATCCGATTTTGACCCAAACCGAAATCATACCAATCCGAACCGTTATGCAAAACCGAAACTGGATCCGAACCGAATCAAATCCGATCCGATCCGAATAAAAATATATTATAACCGAAAAGTGATCCGATCCGAAATTAATCCGATCCGAAAGCGAACCGTTTACCCGAATTGCCAGGTTTAGTTTTGCTGGTTAATGCAATTATGAATTATTACTGGGCAAAAACAGAGGAGAGAAGACACCCCTGCATAAAATTCTGTACAAATAGATTAATTTGTTGAAGATATGAAAACTAATTTTTGCGGCAACAAAATATTGTGAGATATGTGATTTATTTTATACCTAGACCGAGACTTGTCAGCTCACCTGACAATCTGCTTCTAGGCCGTTTCCTCACATTTGGTGCCCTATTAGAGTTTTGCGATTGCCTGACTGTAGACATAACAAATGGACTAACAAATTTCAGGGAATAGCAACATAATCATACATAAGTATTACAATTGTATGATGGATTGGATTCTCTACCTTTGTATCCAGCGTTTTAGTGCTAGTTATTACCAGTTAAACAACTAAATTGTGCTTAAGAGGAGAACAAGGTTATACAAATGGTTCTCTTAATCGATTTTTTTGTCATTGTAGGAGATCATATTGTTCTTTCTGCGTTGTAATCCTAAATTCTCTTCATAATGGTTTCCTTAGCTGAAGGAAATCATAATCTTTATTATAATTTACTTATATCTTGGCTTCTTTTCTGTAGCGTACTACAGTGACATCTGTGTAGGTTCGATTGTGTGTCGTCGGGAGAAAAAAGAGGGAGGAGCTGTTCGTGTATTAATTTTTTCCTTGGGTGTTTTGGCACCATATCGTGGGCTAGGTATTGGTAAGTTATTCAACTGCATACATTGTATACATTGCTCAACTAAAAGCTATTAAAATGTCACTGTATTTCAAGTGACTTTTAGACTGTAGACAGCTAGGACTAGGCTTATTTACTTCATTTGGGGATTGTGCTTTAGTTGGTGCGACAATCATGGTTCCGCAGATGGTCAGAATATATTGCCTCATTAACAAGGGCTTTAAAAATCATGGGAGAGGTATATCAATTGGTTCTTGCAGGAATTAGCAGGTGCATATATTCTTTTTCAAAAGTCTTATGCTAAGGCTATTGCATTAGCATAGGTTTATTAGTGTTGTTTGTTCACTATTGCCGGCTATATTGTATAAGTAACATGCTTCATAATATACTTGCATATTATACCTATCTTCTTTTTATATACTTAATAGGATTCAGATTGTTTCATTAATACTTTAAACTTGTCCATTTACATGCTAAGTCGCCAAACTATTAAGAATGAAATAATGAAAATTGTTTTAAGATATGCAAAAACTACTGTTATCATTGAAAGGTAATGGGTGGCATGTTTAGCTAAATGAGATTTTGTTATGTATGTGAATTATGCAGGTACCAAGCTCTTAAATCATGTCATTGATATTTGCGCCAAACAGAACATCTGTGAGATCTACTTGCACGTTCTGACAAACAATGACAAAGCCATCCAGTTATACAAAAAAGTTGGGTTTGAATTCACGGAAACCATTCCAAACTACTACCAAAATGTTACTCCACCAGATTGCCACGTTTTTACCAGGTTCATCACTCAGGAAACAGACAAATAAGAGTGAAACAAAGAAAATAATTGCAGATGCTATCTTAAGCACTGTCTTGTGTCCGATGAGTTTGGTCACTTTTAATCCAAGTCGGGACTAATTATTTGTTTGGATGTATTCCATGACCGCACGAGATACTTGATGAATGTTGCACGAGTTATTTTTAAAAATTGCAAGTTTAATGAATCATGCATTTTCTTTTCGAATTTCAACTCCATTATTTAGCAATCGACTTGATTTGAGTTTGATAATTCTATCTAACCCATTTTTCAGTTCAAGTTTGTCAATATTTGAGTCCAACACCTGTTTATGAATATTTGGTAGTGTCTATACTTGTGTTTTGTTCTGAGTTAGAAAATTTTAATTTATAGTAGTCCATATGCAGAGAATACAAGTTAAATATTAGAATACAAATACAAATATAATTCAAAAAAGTTAAATATTAGAATACAAATGATCACTTAATATGATTGATAATATAAAAATATTATTATCTATCTATAGTATTATATAATAATTACAGCAATATTTTTTTTAAAAAAATTATAAAACTATATTTTTTTTAATATATAGTCCATTGGATGCGATACACGTTTGCTTAAATTATAAACTCACAGGAAGTCGCAACAAGGGGCGTAAATAAGTTAAATATACCTATAAAATAAAACGGTGATTTTGATGAGGGTTCGCTATTCTGCCACTTCTTCCCTGCTCGCCACCACCATGTCTTCCCGGCCTCCCGTAAGCTCACATATACATACACATTTATGTATGTATAGATGTTTATATATTTTCTATCAACTTAAGTGTGAATTGTGATTGTATTTGCAGTACAGAGGTGGCCGGACTACATATACGAGAGGATTCTCCAACGAGGTTTCCGCCGGAATTAATCAATTCGTCTCCGGAGACACTCATTTTCAGTCCGTCAGAGACGCTAATCGAGGCCGAGGGAGAATTGATCATCAGCCTTTTAATCATCCGCAATTGAATTCTAGGTTTTCGCATTCGGAGTATAGATCACCTCAGTTGAATTGTAATGCTCCTCCGTTGCGTAATTATCCTAATCAGGCCTTTAGGCCACCGGCATTTTATAATAATCAACAACAGTTCGGACAGCCGAGACCGCAGTGGAGGAATCAGCAGCAGCACCATCATTTTCAGCACAACCAGCAGTCGAGGAATCAGAAACCGCTGGATTATCGGAATTGGGAGTATGCGAAAAATCGTCCGTCTCCTGATTGTGGTAAATGTCGTATGCTTATAATCGATTATCATGTTTCTAGTTAGGTTCATTGCTGATGTTTTAATTTTTTTATCTGGAGGCTTCATTCGTTTTTAAAATTTGAAGGAATCATTTAGTATGTAATGAATCATATGACTTTTCTAAAACTTCACAATCCAATTTTACGAGCAACATATCTTGAAAGCTCTTTGAAATATAATTTCGTAATTGCAATTATATATCCAATAGTAGAATGATGAATTTTTTTTTAATGATGTGGATATATGACCATTATCCACCTCAGAAAAAACAAAAATTAATATCACAATTAGCACGTTAGTCATGGTTAATAAAGGTCATAGTAAGACTTTAAACTTGATATATGCTACAAGTCTACAATTAGTACTAGTACATAAAAAAAAATGGTCACTCATTTGTTATAATTCGCCAAGTGCATTACCTATAAATAAATTTTTAATTCTTGCTATGGCCTTGAGTTTATGACTGACCAGTGACCTACTAATCAGTATTACATTTTTTTTACTTCTACTCTTAAGATCGGTATCTGATGTGTAGTTCTCTCTTAAGATTTACTTGAGGCAGAAAAGATCTTACTATCAAACTGAAGATTATGCTTCGATATAACTCAGAACCTGTTGGATGAAACTAAGTTATATACTCATATATACTAATTTGCCATTTGAATTCTTCGGAATGGCTAATGAATATGGGATATAATTTGCAGATCGGTTTACAATACTCTCATACAATATACTAGCAGATTACCTGGCTATTGATCATCGGGGCAAACTTTACTATCACGTACCTCGTTATATGATGGACTGGGAATGGCGAAAGAAGAATATCCTTTTTGAACTTGGCTTATGGTCAGCTGACATATTATGCTTTCAGGTTATCTCTCCAACAAGTTCATTACATGTTATATTCCCATATTTTTCTATATTTAAGGGTTAATGTCTGTACATAATATCTGGATTTTTATAGAGATAAGTTGATATTTACATTTATATTTCTGCTTTTCTTTCATGGCCTGGGAAGAAGGTGTATGAGTTAGTTACCGGCAGCTATTGATAGTTGGGACTTTATTGTCCCAACAGAACTCTGAGAACAAAAATATTTTTTATGGCTGATGATCCCAGAATATAGCAGCTATAAGTTTTACATATGAATTGCAGGACATATTGAAACCTGGACGGATGCCCTGCAATCCTTTTTTATGCCATAATCTTTGAGCTCTTCAAATCGAGTCCAGTTATGTCATATTAATGACCTGATTTGGATAGATGGCCACATGAGTTACTTATTTTTTTTGTAAGGTTCATTCATCCGGAAGTTAAATTTTTTGACAAATACATAGAATGTAACAAGAGAATAGGCAGAATATATATTCGTATCCGAAATTGTCAGATTCAGATAATATCAAGAAATGAAATTATATCATTATCAATTATTTGTATTCATTTAGCGGGTCCAGTGTTATTAAACGCCCACCGAAGTTCAAAGGCCTTAACAATTATAAATTTATACATATATATATATACATGTATATAATGTAAAACATTATAAATTTATAAACTATAATACGTTAATAAGAAAACCAAATTGTCATAAAATAATCAAATAATCTAAAACACATTATAGTCGTAATAAAAAAGAAATACATAGCTAATTAATTATTCCTCGTTTTCATCAAGATTCACAAACTCATCTTCTTCACCATCATGATTTGGATTTTCATCATATTCAACTTCATCTCCGTCCTCACTGACATTGACTTCATCATTGTCAAACAACGTCTTTTAGATGACGATGATCCCTCCGAGGCACGCGATCGATAATAATAAATAATACTCCCTCCGTCCCATTTTGTATGAGCTTGTTTGACTTTCACGGAGATTAAGAAAAGATAGTAAAAAAGGAGTAAAGTTAGTTGAAAAGTGGGTAAAGTAGTGGGATCTATCAATATTTAATAATAGATTTGAGATAGTGGAGAAAAATAGTGGGTGTAATAGTATTTATTTAATAAAAAAAGAGTATAAAATGGAGAAGTAGTGGGTGTAATAGTGAAAAGTAGTGTTAAAAAATAGTAAGCATAATAGGTTCATTCTTTTTGGGACGTCCCAAAAAGGAATAAGGGTCATACAAAATGGGACAGAGGGAGTAATGTATTATAAATTTGTAACCATTTAAGATTTAATCTTTAAAGTGTTAACTTTGAAGTTCTAGCCTTCTAGAAGAATAACGAGACAATGACTATAAAGTAATACCGGGAGATTTGATTGATCTTTGCCTAATCACAATATCACCATAGGCAATCTAAAGAAGCCTTTTGCTCTCTTATATATCTCCGGTTGTTCTCCAACCTTATTTTGCATCGTCACATCGGATATCATTTTCTCAATGCATTTGTACAAATCCAATTGTGACCTCTTTATCCGTCTCAATCTCAGGATTTGTGTGTAATAAAACTCAGGATTGAGATCATGTGCAGCTGCATGCAAAGGTTGATGGAGTTGAACATCCTATCTCCTGTCAGTGATATCAAAGAACTCTTGATATCTCTCCACATTATTGTTTATTGTTGAAAGCAGCAACAATAGCCTCTTTAGTTCTATCCACAGGATTATAAATATAGCCCATAACAGGTTTTCTTTCTCCATCAACCAACTGAAAAACTTTCACAAGAGGGTCTGCCACCTTTAGGGAACAAACAACATTGTTCCAATAACTAGCCTGCAAAATATAGCTGGCAAATCTAGCCAGCTGGCCAAAGTGAGAAAAGTTGTGGAAAATCTTGTCTTTGGTGGCCTTAGCAATTCCTTCTATCCCGTGAATTCTCTTAACATATTCACCAAAGTGATCTTTGTGTATACAAATGAATAAAAGGATGTGGCCTTTGCAATACAACCTTTCAACCGAGGAATGAACACATCACCGGTTTTTGCAACAACAAAGGAATCAATTGATTCAAGAAAGAAACTACCGCGAGGTGTATTGACTAAGAAATTGATGAGGCTCCAATGCTTTCTATCTTCATGCGTTTTCATCTGATTTTTTGGTATCAACTTCTTTAAGTAAAGGAACTCTGACTTCATGATAGCTAGGTGATTTCATTCCTGGTCCAAACTGCTCATGAGCTTCCACATCAAAACTTGGATGATTGACAACATTAAAAGGAATGTCTGCGACATACATCCATCTTGCAAATGCCTTGCAAGCTCTCTTTCTTAACTCCTTTCTTGCGCCATCATTTTCATCAATCTTTGCTTGCACTCCTTTTCTTTTATTTACTACAAGTTCCGGGTCGGGTGTCAAGTAAACATCCATATGCCCCTTTAACTTGGAGAGTAAGTTGTACTCCTTACGGATGCTTGAGACCGTGTCACTTCATCATCTGAATTCTCAACTTCAAAATCATCTAAATTGATAATTTCTTTTGATCTCTTTTTTAATTGCATATAATCCTTTATTTCCTTTCTAATATCCTCCGGGAATTTCATGCAAGCCTTTGCATTTCGAAAGCGTCCAATAAGATGCTCTTTCATTCAAAATACTCGATCAGTTATAACTTTTGAACAAAAATTACACCTCATTTTCTCTGTTTTGTTCGGATCACATTGAGTTGCGTATTTCCATGCGGGGATCTCTTTTGGTATCCTCAGAATCAGTTATTTATAACCGCAATTAATAGAAAATTAAAAACAGTAAAGAAATAAACTAATAGACACTGTCCCATATATCAGTGATATACAACTGATTACGGACCCATATATATAGATATATACACTGATACACACACACATACACAGTAAAAACATATATCTATACTATATTATTATAGCCGAAAGATTAAAAGTTTTGGTTGGTCGGTCGGTTGGTCATCGGTGCTGGGTCATAGGCCTAAAAAATATACATATATTAGATATAATTTTACTTATTATAATATGGGTCCTAACTATATACATATCTATATTAACTAAATTTTTACTTTTTAGACCCAATTATATATTTATATCATGAGTCCAAATTATATAACTTTATTTATTATAATATGGGCTCTAACTATATACATATATATATTAACTAAAATTTTATTTTTAACACGGGTCCATATTATAACATATTTATATTAAATAGAATAAATTTATATATAAAAAGAGAACATATAATATTAACATAAATTCTTAATATTATAAAATTATATATTAAATATCAATAAAAATATAAATAAAAAATTAATTTACTTAAATATTAGTTATCCCGTGTTTCGCACGGGTTATAAGCTTGTATATTAGTATTTTATAATTTTATAATATTCTATTATATAAGATTCCAGGAAATATGTGTCAAAACCTGAAATTTAAATGGATCTATGATNATAAACTGAAATTAGTTTACATATGTACACGAAACAACCCCGTATACTTATACTGTGCTTCATATACTTAAATTGTGCTTCATATCACCCGATATATAGATACACACACACATATACTGTATACATGTACATACGTATATATATAATACATATACATATAGATAGATAGATACAGTGTGCCAGAAGAAATTAGGAGAGATTAGAAGGAAATTAAACATACCTGGAGTGCCTCTCTGTGTCGGAGTCATCTATCTGCAGAGATTAGTCGCGCCTATGTATGTTATTTAGGGTTGTGAACATAACAGGTGGGTGGGTATTTTTTTTAACCCGGTTAAACTGTATAGTCAAATAAAAAACCCGTATCTCATACTCGTTTTGGGCACCGCGAATAGACCGGCCTTTGTGGGTCTTCCGGACATTAAGCGAAATCAGTTTGAAAGAGTTCATCATCTTATGTAGCCACAATCCTTCCATTAATAGATATCAACAAATTTTGGTTTGATATTGAAGCACCCTTCCTTGATTTAAAAATTCTGAAAAGTTATGTATAAAGTTTTCCTGCTGCAGTAACTTATACACAACAGGGACACTAGACCTTATTCCTTCATTCNTGTATAAAGTTTTCCTAATGTAGTAACTTCTACACAACAGGGACACTAGACCTTATTCCTTCATTCTTCTCTTGCTAGCAAATTTCATTTAGTACCTTGGATACAAGAAGGGTGTGTTCACTTGCAGCAAAGATCTTGGTACTACTTGGAGTGAAAATGAACCCTTTTAACCGTTGTAACAGGAACCACCGAGTCTTGGATCTCAACTCTCAATCACTTAACCTTGGTCATGGGTGGCTCATAGATCTCGCCATTTTGAGAGCCTGCAATAGAATATTTAAGTTCCAACAATTAGACCAATTTACTCCCATCTTTCTTTCCAACATATTAGACTGTAAAGTATACAAAGTTCTCATATTATATTAGAAAATATGAAAATAATTAAGGGACTGATAGTAAAGAGGAGAGAAAGAGACCGAGAGAGACTTTGGTGTGTATAAATTATAATGTCCGCTACAAAGGTTACTATGAGGCAAGGCCTCTATTTATAGAATAAATGATAACATTTTTGCCTATATTTATTTTACATTTCTACTGCAGTGATTATGTTACGATTTCAGTAATTATTCTTGCAGTAACTTCTTATTGCTGATATTTGGCATAAGTTCTAAAATTTTATTTCAGTATCTGATATTTGGATTTTGGCCTAAGTTCTAAAATTTTATTTCAGTATCTGAATCGAGTTTTGTAATTATATAAAAACATTATGAACTTCCAAATATCTTTTAAAAAAATTACAAAGCGTAAAATATTCTTGGGGATGAAATATACATTAACTATAATGGTTAAGAGGGGTGTTTTAAAAAAAACAATTTACAATTTGTTTAACCATTTATGATAAAAATTAAGATCTTAGAATTCCAGTATTTCATGAATGCAGTTACAACCCTCAACCTTCTAAATC
>QRFB01018708.1:419-15236 GCA_008931105.1 Oenanthe javanica
AACCCTTCAACTCATAATGCCTTTTTTCTAGATATCCAATTTGCATTTGTGTACCGTTCAAGTAATGCTGGATATCTTCCATAATGCACTCCATAGTCTCGAGTTCCCCTTAAGTACCTTAATATTCTTTTGATCGCTTTTCAGTGATCAGTTCCCGGATTACTTGAGAATCTACTCAACTTACTAATTGAGTACACAATATCTGGTCTCGTACAACTCATTAGGTACATCAGACTTCCTATTATCCTCGAGTATTCTAATTGGGAAATCCCTACACCCTTATTATTGGATAGATGTAAAGTCAAATCCACAAGTGTTTTTGTTATCTCAGTATCATCCTTGGCAAACCCCTCAAAGATCTTGTCAACATAATGTGACTGACTTAGCACGATACCTTCTGATGTTCTAAAGATTTTCACACCTAGAATCACATCTGTTTATCCCATATCTTTCATGTCAAATCTTAGTCTTAACATGTCCTTTGTAGACGTGATCACCTTTCCATTGCTGCCAGCAATAAGTAGATCATCTACATATAATGTTATCATGACATATTCTTTCTCGTTATCCTTATAATAGACGCAGCTATCACATTCATTTACCTTGAAGCCATTTTCTATCATGAAATGATGAAATTTTTCATTCGACTAATCTACATACCTTTCTTTCCTGTCCAGGAACCACAAACCCATCGGGTTATTCCATGTAGATTTCCTCATCAAAATCTCCTAGAAAAGCTGTTTTCACATCCATTTGGTGTACATCCAAGTTTTGTTGTGCAGCGATAGCAAGCACTATTCTTATGGATGTTATTCGTTATACAGGGGAGTATGTATCAAAGTAATCGAGGCCATGTTATTGCTTGTATCCTTTAATTACAAGTCTGACCTTATACTTGTCAATACTGCCATCAGTTTTCAATTTCCTTTTAAAAACTCACTTGCAACCTAGTGGTTTGCATCCAAATGGCAAGTCCACTAGTTTCCAGGTATGATTCTGCATGATTGAATCAATTTCGTCTTTGATGGCCTCTTTCCATATAGGTCCATCAGGTGATGTTACCACTTCCTTTTAGGTTTTCGGATCACCCACTTCGAGCAAATAAGTCATAAATTCTGACCCAGAGGATTTCTCTTTTCTTTGCATTTTTCTCCTTCTCACTACCCCACATTTTCATCTTTATTGTCTTCGTCCTCATTGTCTTCTTCTATAGACTCATGAGGTCGTTTAGACATTGTAGGGCGTTTAATTTCTGGATTACAAGGAAAATTTGTCTCAAAGCATGACGTATTCCTTGACTCCATGATAGTATTCTTTTGAATGTCAAGAATCTTTGATTCATGTATGATAAACCGATATGCAGTACTATTTGGGGGATATCCAATGAAGATACAATCTATTGTCTTTGGACCAATCTTCACCTTCTTAGACACAGGGATCAGTACCTTAGCAAGGCACTCCCACACTTTTAAATGTTTATAGATTGGTTTCTCTTTCTTCCATATTTCATAAGGAGTTTCATCCTTATTCTTGTGCATCATCCTATTTAAAATATAGTTTGCACTTAAGATGGCTTTCCCCCACATTGACTGCGGAAGTCTAGAGCTTAGCAGCATTGCATTCATCATCTCCTTGAGAGTGTGATTCTTCCTCTTAGCCACTCCATTTAACTGAGGAGAATATGGTGCAGTGACATCATGGATTATACCATGTTGTGAATATAATTACCCAAAGGGTTCAACATATTCACCTCCACGATCACTACGTATCCTTTTGATTTTTTCAATTTATTATTTCTCAACTCCGTCCTTATAGATTTTAAATTTATCTATATCTTCATTTTTGCTTTTGAGCAAATATACATAGAAGAATTTTGTACAATCATCCACGAGCGTAATAAAATACTTGTTACCTCCTAGAGTTGGAGCAAATTTTAAATCACATATATCGCTATGTATTAGGTCTAGCACTTTGGTATTTCTTTGGTATAATTAATGAGATCATCATTTAAATAGGAGACTCAACAAGGCAAAATTACATTGAGCTTAAAGAGCCCATCAGAAATGTAGCCCTTGCCTACAAACATACTACTCTTAGACAAAATAACTTTATTTGTCTCTATTACAATACGAAATCATGCTTATTCAACAAGGCACCAGACATAAGGTTCTTGCGAATATCAGGCACATAAAGTACATTCTTCAAAGTTAAATTCTTCCCAAAGGACATCTTCATAATCACTGTGCCTTCCCCTGCAATTGTAGAAGTCGCAGAATTCCCCATATAAAGCTTCTCACCTGTATCAGAAGCTTTGAGGCTAGAGAAAATCGCCTTATCAAAATAAATATGCCTTGTAGCTCATGTATCAATCCACCATTCCCTTAGATTAAAGCCAACCAGATTCATTTCAGAGACCGTAGCACAGAGATCTATATTGGACATATCCTTGGAGAAATCATCAATCATATTTGTTTCTTTCTTCTTATTGGGCTTCTTGCAATCAGAAGGCATATGACCCACTTTGTCACAGTTGTAGCACTTTCCTTGAAATTGTTAGTGTAGGTGCCCTAGAGGCAATACAATGTTCCTTTTAATAGACCTTTATGTCATTTGATTATTCAATAAACGTATTTATTATGACTTTAATTACTGCGATATATTTGTTAGCATAATAAATGTCCTTAGAATCATGATACACATTGTATAGTTTAAGTACATGACTTGAACTTGAGATTATATAATATATCATATTCTTAAAAGGTCCCTAGTCGAGTATTATTATTATAGGACAATAATAATACATAAATAGACTAGTATGTTGTTTGACTGATAACCACATCTCATTGGTTATAAGTATGGGGATACTAAAGTCAATACATAGGTACATGTAGGAGTACATGATACTGGACAGACCCACAGTGAGATTCTTCATGTTTAATAAAGTCATAAGAAAGACTCACAGTGATAATGGTGTAATGATCCTTTGACTTGAGATCATTATATTTCTATACGAGGATTAATATACTTTGACTACATTAAAAGTTACCTTTGACCGGGTGATGATAAAAGTGGACATCGGGTATATCATGAGTCGTATGAGAAATATGAATGATAGATAAAGGATTTAACCCTCCTATAATTAGGAGAGATATTATTGGCCTCTTGATTGAGTGAGACTATAAAATGCATGGCCGTGCTCAAATAATGATTTGTTTTCATAGTCTACTCATGGATCAAGTAAACCCGGATTAAATGTTGAAGAGGATGACTAAATACATGCCTCGAGTTTAATCTATAATATATATGGTTAAAGGGATTATATTACACGGAAACATTAATCACGAAAGGTTTTATCGAATCACGATTTAATTATTATTTAATTGGGTAGCAATGATGTATTACTAGATACCGCTCATTGTTTATAATTTTATTGGAGAATAAAATTATTGCTAATTAAATAATAGCCTATAGGGTCACACACATAGAGCACTTAGAGGAATAGTTAATTTAAATTATAGATTTAAATTAATTGATGATTATTTGAATTTTATTATATTAATTAAGTGAGACTTAATTAATTGAAATAATATAAATTCGAATTTGAATTCTGCCATTAATAATTAAGTGTGACTTAGTTATTAATTAAATAATAAAATTCGGTTTTATTATTTAATCCTAAACCTACATGGGTTAGGCTTTGCTGTTATGGGTTGCTATTATGGGCCTATTAACCAACCATTATAAATAGATAATGTAGGGTTAATAAGGATTAAGTTTTTAAGAAAAACGAACCCTAGCAGCAGCAAAGGCAGAGAGAAAAGGCAGAGGCAGAATTCGAAATCATCAAAGGAGGCTAGTACATCCATTCCGTAATCAAGATCGTGAGACGTTCTTGAAGGTGCTCGTGTGGATACCATAGAGGTGCTTTCGAGAGGAAGACACAAGTCGTGAAAGCTAGGATCTCCGTTGAGTTCGTGTAAGTCAAGACCAGACAAAGGTATGATTCCGTTTCACCATAATCTGTCAATCTTATACATGATCCTGCGTTAGGGTTCCGAAATTTTNGTGTTTTTCGAGAGGAAGACACAAGTCGTGAAAGCTAGGATCTCCGTTGAGTTCGTGAAAGTCAAGACCAGAAAAGGTATAAATCTGTTCCACCATAATCTGTCAATCTTATACATGATCCTGCGTTAGGGTTCCAAAAATTTTGTTATATTTACGTTAATCCGCTGTGTTTTATGCCTCGGAACCCAACAGAAACTTCGAAGGCTTCAAAGTTCCTCCTTTGGGTGCTAGCTTTATCCCTTTACCAGAGTTATTCTTCTTGAACATGGAGCTTTGAGCATGCTCTACCACGTTTGCATTTTCAGTGGCAACATTAGATTTCTTCTCAAAACCTCTGTTGTCTTCCTCGATACGAAGTCTAACAATCAGATCATCCATAGACATCTCATTTCGTTTGTGCTTCAAGTAGTTCTTGAATTCTTTCCAGCTATGCGGTAGATCACCGAACAAAAAAAACCACCCATGTGTTAATCACAGATATAAAATAAAAGTATCTTTAAGATTGTGAAACAATTTGTAAAAAAACAATGAAATAATATGAGTGATTGTGTGTGTAAGCAAAAGAACAGTATATGACTATAAATAAAACTATTAAAGAGAAAGGATATGAAACGGAAGATGTCTCGAGTCCAGTGAAAAATAGTCTCCTTAAAGCTATTTCGCATCTTGGCATATACTTGAGTCGATAGCCTCTTAGGATAAAATGAGAACACGATGATGTCACGAAAAGCATCACCTTCAGCGAGCTTAAACAGAGCAAGAAAACTATCACGAGGAAGAGAGGATTATTTGAGGATGGTTGTTTTTAGGTTATGAGATGAGTGAAACCCTGAGATTGTATAAGATGTATATATAAACCTGGGAAAACTTGTGCACTATACAATTTTCTAATTAATCACGTGTTTACCTAATTAATCATGCATTAATTAATAAAGGAAGGCGGTTGTCAAAATTAATTCGTAATCAATTTTGAATTAATAATAATTATTATTATTAAAACAAAATACAGAATTATTTATTTGAGCTAAAGCCTAATGTAAATTAATATTTTAGCAAAACTGATCCGGATTTATTCAACCCAAATTTTGTTACATTCATGTCCACAGGTCACCCACGCGGAGAGCCCGAAGTCTTGTGAAACCACGAATTTTCCCTCAAAAACCCATGATTTGCACCCTCATGTGCGCACGTGCGTGGTGGAGAAATATCATATTAACACAAGTTAAACACTACATAAGTGTTCTACTATATAAAGTCATGGAAACTACTTTTCTAATTCAATGTGGGATTCAAGTTCTCATTCTTATTTTTCCACTTTCAGGGAACAAATTTGGATCATCATATCTCATCCATCCCTTGATCATTTTGAATACTTAATATGCGTTCAAAAGCTCTCTCGAAGGATAACGTATTTCAACCATAACTTGTTGCGCCCACGTACCCCAGAAGCATTCAAACTTAGGCTCAAAATGACTTGGCAATGTGTGGGACTTCTACCCACATTTTCCAACAATTGGTTGGAGTACAGTGTTGTCAAAGATAAAGCCTACTGCTATTAAGATGGTCAAAAAGTGTAGACATAGAACTTACCCTCTTGTTTATCGCCTTATTGAGCTTGCTCTTGTGTTACTTATTGCGACTACGACCGTTGAGAGGGTCTTTTCAGTGATGAAAATAGTGAAGACTTATTTGCGTAATAGGATAGGGATGAATGGTTGAATGATAGTATGGTAATATACATCGAGAAAACTATATTTACAAACGTAGATGATGAAGTTATTTTGGAACGTTATCAACATATGCAAAAATCGAGAGACTTAATTACCACCTATTATTTTTTCAAGCAAGGATAACACAAAAATCGGTTCATGAAAAAAGGTATGTCTCTTTCTTTTAAATGATAATATGATTTTTTGTGATTGAATATATGAGTCCCGATTAATTTTAATTCCTGGTTCTGTCCCTGGTTACTGTGATAACATAAAGAAACTGTTATGGTTTGTATACATCTCAGGAGAGTTTGTAATAATTCATCAATAATACAAATATTATTTACTTTTATCTTTGTGTTTAATATTTGCATAGTTATAATCTAATTGATATTTGTGAAGTAATTTTAAACCGGCAAAAAGAAGACACATGTATTCAACACCGCCATTCTACTTATGTTATTGGGTAAAAAATATATTTTGATCTTAATGAGCCACCACATATATACTCATATATATGTTTCTTATATTTTATTTTATCTTTATAATGGTTGCTTTTAAGAATGTATAAATAAAATGTTAAATAATTTATTTTTTATTTTAATATAAATATCATTTTTTTCATTTTTTTTATATTATTATTAATGACAAGTGTTTTATTTTATATTTATTTAATATTTGTAGTTGTTTCTTTTTTAATAGTGTACTAATATTATTTTATACATAATTACGTAAATTTATTTTTGTAATGTTAGATATATTTATATACTTTATTTTATTATAGAATTTTGTATACTGTATATAGTTTTTCGTCTATAATTTCATTTATTTATATTATTAATAAATCATGTTTTGTTATATTTTTATTTTTATGAGCTAAGATTTTAAATTAAAATTCATGATTGATGAAACTAAGTAAAAATATTAGGCAAGATTTAGGGTAATAAAACCAAAGAATTTAATTAAGAAAAGATGTTATTGTTATAATAAATTGTAAACCCGTTTTGTTGTATATTTATTTTTAAATTTTAATGTTTTCCCAGATGAGTATCTATTATAGAAGGGGGGTTGAATATAATGGTATCAAGTAAATTGATTATGAACACAAGTATGTAAAAAGAAATATTGTTTTGTATTAATGATAATGAACTTGAATACAAAACTATCTCAAGAAATTCACTATTTTCAAGAGCTGCTAGTTTATGAAAAATAAGACTTGAAAGTTACAATAATGTTAACATATGTATGTGTTTATATAGACACAGTTATAATTCAATTACAAAACAGATTATGAAAAGAATAGCTACAATAAGGCAATAGACTTGTATTTGGATTCCTNCAAATTTTCATCAGGTTGGTCTTTCAAAGAAAAAGGATCTTCGAAAGCATTGGTTTCACCCTTGTAGACTTTGGCTTGGTGATCACCAATACCACCCTTGTTTTTACCAATTCTGGCATTGAGAGTCAGAGTTTGAGTTTTTGTCCACAGAAGATCAGGCTTTTTCTTTCTGATCAGAGATTGTTATTCTTCTTCCTCATCATCAAAGCTAGATCCACCTGGGAGAAATGTTGTTCCTGACGTAGTAAGCTAGAGCTTTTTTCTTAATTGAAGTTGACCTTGTTTGGATTGTAGGAGTTGGTTTTGCTTGAATGATNACAATAAGGCAATAGACTTGTATTTGGATTCCTACTTCACTATCATATTCAAATTCTAATTTGACTATTTCCTTCACAAACTATGATTGATAAACTTTTTCGGTTGTCGTTCTCTGATTTGAGCATTCTCTGTTAGAGTAAACTCTGACTGACAGCTTCCTTATTCCCTGATGATGTCAGCAATGTAAACTCTGTTATGTTATTCTCTGATAGCATCAGTGTTTATTTCCTAACAATCTCCCCCAATTTATTCTTTATGAAGTAAAACATAAATTTTACTTATGACAAATTCATCAGAGTTTGAATCTTCATTCTTGATTTAAATCCTTCTGTACGAAAATTCTTCGTTTAGAAAATTGTCCAACAGTTCTTTTTCAGCATTTTTCAGCAATTCAACTAACTTTTCTTTGAGATCTTTCATTTGATCAAAAGAGTCATCAATTTGAAATATAGCAGCTCTCAAGTTATAAATTGATGATCTCTACATCCTTTCATCTAGAGGAATGCAACAGGCTTTTTATCCATCAGGATTTAGTATAAGTGTAGGAATACCTAACATCATTTTTACCTTTGCATCCCCTTTGACCATTTCTTTTTATGTTTCATCTTCAAGCAAATAACCAGGTTTGTATTCTTCAGAGTTCATCATCAACAGCCTATTCATTCTTCTTCTTTTCATTGATTACTCCTTCAAATATTTTTACCCACCTGGAAGTAGCTTCATTTTCATCATTGAGAAGATAAAGAACATGTTCAAGTTCTTTAGATGCTTTGTGGATCAGATCTTCCTAAGCAATTTTCAAAACTCTTCCATTCTCCAAGAAATATAATAGTTTCTCATTGGCTTGAGCACCATCAAAAATATCCTTCGCTATATTAACAGATATCAATTTGTCGAGATATTCTTGTGTCAAATTTTCATCAGGTTGGTCTTTCAAAGAAAAAGGATCTTCGAAAGCATTGGTTTCACCCTTGTAGACTTTGGCTTGGTGATCACCAATACCACCCTTGTTTTTACCAATTCTGGCATTGAGAGTCAGAGTTTGAGTTTTTGTCCACAGAAGATCAGGCTTTTTCTTTCTGATCAGAGATTGTTATTCTTCTTCCTCATCATCAAAGCTAGATCCACCTGGGAGAAATGTTGTTCCTGACGTAGTAAGCTAGAGCTTTTTTCTTAATTGAAGTTGACCTTGTTTGGATTGTAGGAGTTGGTTTTGCTTGAATGATTGGCTTTTGAATTTCAACAGGCTTTGCTTGAATTTCAACAAATTTTGCTTGAATAGAATCAGTAACAGTTTTCTTTACTTGAACAATTTTCTTCTTTTGAGCTGGTGTCTTTTTCACATATTTTCTCCTTTTCTTTTGGACTTGAGCATTGTCAGTACCAAATTTCTTTAATTCTTCCTCTACAGCAACTGGATTCATTCATGGATTTTCTTCTTCAAAAAGTTTTCTTGCCAGTTCTGCATCTTTTAGATTTTATTCTNTAACCAGGTTTGTATTCTTCAGAGTTCATCATCAACAGCCTATTCATTCTTCTTCTTTTCATTGATTACTCCTTCAAATATTTTTACCCACCTGGAAGTAGCTTCATTTTCATCATTGAGAAGATAAAGAACATGTTCAAGTTCTTTAGATGCTTTGTGGATCAGATCTTCCTAAGCAATTTTCAAAACTCTTCCATTCTCCAAGAAATATAATAGTTTCTCATTGGCTTGAGCACCATCAAAAATATCCTTCGCTATATTAACAGATATCAATTTGTCGAGATATTCTTGTGTCAAATTTTCATCAGGTTGGTCTTTCAAAGAAAAAGGATCTTCGAAAGCATTGGTTTCACCCTTGTAGACTTTGGCTTGGTGATCACCAATACCACCCTTGTTTTTACCAATTCTGGCATTGAGAGTCAGAGTTTGAGTTTTTGTCCACAGAAGATCAGGCTTTTTCTTTCTGATCAGAGATTGTTATTCTTCTTCCTCATCATCAAAGCTAGATCCACCTGGGAGAAATGTTGTTCCTGACGTAGTAAGCTAGAGCTTTTTTCTTAATTGAAGTTGACCTTGTTTGGATTGTAGGAGTTGGTTTTGCTTGAATGATTGGCTTTTGAATTTCAACAGGCTTTGCTTGAATTTCAACAAATTTTGCTTGAATAGAATCAGTAACAGTTTTCTTTACTTGAACAATTTTCTTCTTTTGAGCTGGTGTCTTTTTCACATATTTTCTCCTTTTCTTTTGGACTTGAGCATTGTCAGTACCAAATTTCTTTAATTCTTCCTCTACAGCAACTGGATTCATTCATGGATTTTCTTCTTCAAAAAGTTTTCTTGCCAGTTCTGCATCTTTTAGATTTTATTCTTTAATTTTTTCAGGCTTCTCTTGTTCTTCAAGCCTTTTTGCCAATTCCAAGTCTGCATCTATCAGAGTTTTCTTGTCAGAGTTTATCTCAGACTTTGATGTCATCAGAGTTTGAAGGTTGTCAGAGTTTGTCCAGTCAGAGTTTGCTACTTTAGAGTTTGATTCCCATCCTTATGACTCCTTTTAATCTTCATCATCGTGTTTATCATCTTTTTATACATCATCCTTCTTGCATTTGTTTGTAGACACCTCCTCCCCCTTTCTGACATCATTGCCTTTTCTGTCTGTAAGAATCTCTACAATTGTATGAAGCATGTTCTACATAGAATTGACAGTAGTGAAAAGATTATCAACCTTGACTTCCAAAGCATCTTGTTTTGCTGAAATATTCTTGAGCTTCAATTCCAGAGCATTTTGAGATGTTGTAACAGCAATTTGAACAGATGCAGTAGTTTTATTGATAGATTCTTTTAGATCACAAACTTCATTGTAAAGTCCCTTGGATAATACATTAGTAACTTTCAAAAAAAAAATCATCTCCTCAGAGTTTATTTCCTTGCCAGCTTTGTTGATCAATTCATGAACATGGGGCCAAGAGATGTCTTCATTTGTGTATTTCCAAGACATATTCCAGATAGATTGTGTGTGAGAATTGAGAAGATCTTCATTTGATGGTTTTTCTTTTGAGCTTAAATCTCTTTTGACACCTTCTTAATCCAAGGAAGCTTCAATTTCTCCCTTGAGCTTTTCCACCACCATGTAATCAGGATAAGCCATCCTCAACCTTTCATGAGCATTTAAGGAGTCAACAGGCCATTTCTTTGTGTTATACCTTTGAGTGAAGGTAATTGACAGATATGTAACTTCTTCATCAGTAAAAATTGGCTCATCAGAGTCTGTGTCCTCTCCATCAGAGTTTATGGCTTTATCAGAGATTGGAAGTTCAGAGTTTATGGGGACTGATAAATTCTGAGTACCTACAAAAGTAACAAAACATCCTAAATCACTCTTTTCTTTTAAATTAATCTCATTACTTCTCNCGTACCTGCAAAAGTAACAAAACATCCTAAATCACTCTTTTCTTTTAAATTGATCTCATTACTTCTCACACCACACATATCATAACTTTTAATAGTTAGATTTTGCTCACTAGAAGTAACTAATTTCTTTCTCAATTCTATCTCTCATTTTTCCAGATCAAATGTCTGCCTCTCATTATTAATTATGTTTTTAACATATTTTACCTCAGACTCACTAGAAAGGCTCAACACACAATGTCCTACAGAAATAAGAGGTGGTTGAAAAAGGATATTTGTAGTCACATGAATAGGGGTACCCTTTTCAAGACTATCTATGGTCATCCCAGTAGTTAAAATAGGAAAGTTAAAATCTGAACTTATACTATCAGAGAATGCAAATTCTGAAGAAAAATCAGAGTTATACCTTGAGTTTTTGTTGATGTTGATGGTGTCTCCTTGGCTGTGTAGAAAGTGGTTGCACCATGATAGCATCAGAGATTATCAATGGAATGGTCACAGAGTTTGTCTAATCAGCATCAGGAATAACAGAATCTTCATTGAGAGATGTTGTGCCTGCATCGAAACTTTGATTGGATGATTCTTGTGTGTCAAGGGCATTAACAACTTCTTCAACCCTTTGAGTTGAAGGTTATTGTGGGTTGTACCCCTTATTCCTGCTGGTTTCACTTGCTTCTTCTTCAATAGCTGTTGTTGAACTTTGATCAACAGGTTCTTGTGGGACTGGCCTATTAATGACTGCTACCTCACTTTGAGAGACAGGTTCTTGTGGGTCTTGGCCAAAAGAAACCATCTTCTTCTTCATTCTTGAAAAGAGCTTTGAACTTGGAGAAACTGAGCTTGATTTTGACTTCTTTTCTGCCATCTCTTTTCTAACTTCTTCAGCTAGCTCCTTCACCCTTTCATAAGAAATCTCATGAATGATCTGTTTTAGAGAGTTAGTAAGGGAATCAAATATAAGAACTGGTGCAGCTTCACTTGCAGCAACATCACCAATAGTTGCATTAATAGCAACCAACTCATCAGAGTTTATCATGTCTTTAGAGTTTATCAGATTCTAAGAGAATATTGGCTCAGAATTTATCAAATTATCAGAGTTTACAACTTCATCAGTGTTTAAGGATAAAGGTTGATCAGAGATTACTGGATCAGAGTTTAAAGCATTAGAGACTGCAGCCTTGACTAATCTTTTTTTCTTCTTTTTCATCTCAGGCATTTGATTTACTGTGAATGGCTTCATGTATAGAGCATGAGGAATTTCTGAAGCCTTCTTTATAACTTTCTTCACAGGAAAAACCAACCCTTCATTACTGTCCTCATAATCAGTTTTCTCATCAATCAATTTCCTTTTCTTAGGAGAAGACTCCTTTATTGATTTTCCCTTCCTTTTGCTAGTGCCTTCATGTTGAGTGGTTTGTTTTACAACTACAGTCTTTTGACAGACTATAGAGGTTGGTAATTGTGTTTGTTGATCAATGTTTGGTGGGTGGCTTGGGTTAGAATCAGAGGGTGCTAAACTCTGATCCATAACCACTGATAGAAAATCCCTTTCATACATGGTAAACATTCTCTAATTTAAGAGAAGCATGACCCATGTAGGATAAAACAAGTTGCAGAGATTACCTTCAGATTCTTTCTTTCCATCCTTCCTAGCTAAGTCAGTAAATATTCTTTTATTCATACAAAATAAATAGCTAGACTCTGATCATGCTTAAAAGTTACATCAGGCAGTAAATAGCTAAAGATTAATTGTAAAAATCTAGCAAAATAAATAGTATGTGCATCATCCTCGATTTTACTAGTTAATTGCCTAATTATTAAACAGGAAAAATTAAAATTAAAATTGTGGGTCAGAGAATATCCAATTTGTTGATGGAGCTGTGGAATTGAATCAAAATTGGTGCATTTGGCAGTAAATGTTCTTGTTATGCAGTCAAAGAAGAAGCTCCATTATTTTCTTAAATGGGGTCTTGTCAAACTCCCTAACTTAGATCTTCCACCATAGCCTATTTCTCTAAAAAAACTCCTTTATTTTTTCATCTCCAACAATGTCATCATACATAGCCACTTATAGAAGATAAAGAGTTTGTCTCACCACAGCAAGAGTAATTCCATTGCATTGGAATGTTATTACCGGTTCTTCATCATTACTAGTATTATTAAACTTCGCAGAAGACCAGATTTTTATTAGAGACTGAGCAGAAAAATTATTGGGTTCCTGAAGTACGTACCCAATATAGCTTTGTTGAAGAAAATCCTGGACCACATAAAAATCTTGAGGAACATCAGTTTTATTCAAAAGAGAGATGTAATTAGTGGCATCAAATGTATAGTTTTGAAATGAGAGCCCTTTTGATGCCATTGAAACACAGAGATTAGCATAAATGAAAAATTAGGGTTTGATAAAACGAGAGAGATAGGTAAGAATAAAATATGCAAGTGAATAATTCAAAGTGTAAGATATGAAATAAAATATTCCCTCTGAATTGCTTATAGTGAATAGTGGGACACGTGGCAAGAAATTATTGGAAGACTAATGATTAGTGCAATTCTCAAAATACAGCGTGCATGTGTGTATCCATGTCTAAAAAATGAATCGATCAATGTAAGATACACGCGCCTTATGATTAGTCCAATCAGATAATAATAATTATGATGTCACAAAATGAAATATGATGTCATAAATAAATCTCAGAGTCTAACATGTAGACTAAAATTAGAGTTTAGAGAAAACAGAGTTTAACATGTAGACTGAAATCAGAGTTTAGAGCAAACAGAGTTTAAAGTAAATAGAGTTTAACATGTAGACTGAAATCAGATTTTAGAGCAAACAGAGTTTAAAGTAAATAGAGTTTAACATGTAGACTGAAATCAAAGTTTACCATATACTCTAACAGAGTTTACCATAAACACTGATAACTTGTGATCAGAGATTAGACGTTCCAATGATTAGAGTTTACTTTATTTCTATCAGAGTTTACCATACACTCTAATAGAGTTTATCATATACTCTGATTGTCTGCTATTTCCCATCTGGAGTTGATTTACATGTCACTATTCCTAATTCAGAAACAAGTCTTGTAAAAGTTGTTTCACATAGGGGCTTGGTGAATATGTCTGCTAACTGTTGATCTGAGGGAACAAAATGTATTTCAATTGTTCCATCCATGACATGTTCCCTTATGAAATGATATATGATACTGATGTGTTTTGTCAGAGAATGTTGAACTGGATTTCATGTCATTGCAATAGCACTTTAATTATCATAATAGATAGGAATATTTAAAAAGTTCAAACCATAATCTAATAGTTGATTTCTCATCCATAAGATTTGTGCATAACAGCTTCCTACAGCTATATATTCAGCCTCTGTTGTTGATGTTGAGATAGATTTCTGTTTCTTATTGAACCATGACACAATTCTTCCTCTTAAGAATTGACAACTACCACTTGTACTTTTCCTATCAATTTTGCATCATGTAAAGTCAGCATCTGAATAGCCTATTAATTTAAAATCAGACTCTCTAGGATACCATAAGCCAAGATTAATGGTGCCTTTGAAGTATCTAAAAATTATCTTAACAGAAATCAAATAAGGTTCCCTTAGATTTGTCTAAAATCTAGCACATAGACAGGTTGCAAACATAATGTTTGGTCTACTTGCAGTCAAATAGAGTAGAGATCCAATCATGCCTCTATATGTTGTAATATCTACAGGCTCTCCAGTGTCTTGATCAAACTTTGTTGCAGTAGCCATTAGAGTTGATGCAGATGTAGAGTCTTGCATATGTAGACTAATTTATGAAAATACCTTCATCAGTCTGTTTCACTTGTAACCCTAGAAAATAACTCAATTCTCACATCATGCTCATTTGATACCTAGACTGCATTAGCTTTGAAAATCTTTTACAAAGTTTCTCATTAGTGGAACCAAATATAATATCATCAACATATATTTGAACCAATAATAAATCCTTACCTTGAGTTCTATAAAA
>QRFB01018709.1:0-20112 GCA_008931105.1 Oenanthe javanica
GTGGATTATATATAATTAATAGTAATTTTATATTTTTATGTCTCATTCATTTTTTAATATTTTTCTTAGATGAATTAATATAGTCACTCTCTCTGGCTTTCGTATATATTGAAATCAAGTTTAAACCCTTTTCTTACATGTCGAACATTTTCGAATTTATTTCAGTTCATAGAATGTGTGCTAGCTAGGTTGAATTTGTAAAACTGTCTCTTTTGACAGACCTGATCATAAAAAAAACTTGTCTATAAAGCTCACTTTCCAACCTGCAATATATAAACAAGAATGCAACAGACATCAAGAAAATGCCAAGATTGCAGAAAATAACTAAACAGAATGTGCACAGAGAATCGAGATGATTTCTTTTTTCGATCTTGACAGAGTATATGTATTACCCATACATGCATGTATGCTGTATATCTTCAAGCTTCATCCATATTATTATATTATAATACCAAAGAGACAGTGCTCCTACTTTCACACTATGATCTCTAGTCAGTAAAAACATGTATGCATGAATATTGTAGGAAGGGGCAGTCTTAAAAACTCGAGTTAAATATATATTGTTATTAAAAAAACAATATTATTAGAAATTGTTTCAAATCAGTAGCCAGACCTAAATTGGTTCCTAGCTAGGTTAACTAACCGTGTCAATTTCCCAGCATCCCCCAATTGAGGAGCTAATGAGAAATAGTAGGTTCCTTGTTTTCTCTATAAATGTACATTCATTTCTTTCGAAATGCTTTTTTGTGTGTTGTTAAATCAAGGAATCACATGAGATTATGCATGATCAGTCACTTTTGTGACATGTCTACCTAGTGCCCTGCCCAATAGAGACCAACACAGTTTTGGCCCTTTTTCTTTGGAACATACAAGTAATCTACAGCAACTTAATAATATTCGTTAATTAATTACTAAGATTTTTAAAAAAAGAAAAGATATAATTTTATATATCTAAACAAGGTTATACTGCAAGTTAACAAAACAAAATTCTGATCAATTTTGACACAAAAGATATTATAATCATAAATCGTAAATGTAACATAAAGGTACGACAGATTTGGAACTTCAGTTTGGAGTATGGTCCCATTTAAATTGAATTCAACAAACATGGACCATATAATTTTGAATTTTTTTCAGGATATAATTTAGATTTATTTATAAATATGAGTAATATTCTACCGGAAATTTCTGTTAAATGAATAACTTAAAAGTCATCTAATTATTACTTATTTTATAATATTATTATATTTTATAATATATGGGTTATCTACTATATATATCATTTATAATATATTTTTAAACATATGCTATCTATTATGTTTTTTATTATTAATTATAATTCTTTGCGAATTATATATATTTTTAAAAATTAACATATAATTGATACACAGGTAAATATCTAACCTAAATAATTAAACTTTGATACGAAGTACTCCGTCTCAATTTATGTCTTGTTTGATAATTTTCAGTTAAATTGATTAAATTTTGATTAGAAATTACAATTACTATATAATTGAAAATTTATACAAATTATATTATTATAAAACATATATAATCTATTTTAAAATATAATGTTTAATTTTTTAAAATTGTAATTCACAGTCAAGATGAATTTAATCATAAAAAATTAAAGAATACTGTTAAATGGGAACAGAGGGTGTAGTTGATAAAGTCGGATCAGAGTAGAGAAATTTAAAATTTTATGATCGCGTTTCCAAAGCCTTCAATTAATAAATAATTTTTATTTAAACCTTACAAGGATATAAACATAGACGCACGGGAATGTAGACACAAGTAGGAGTTCCTAGGTAGGTTGGGGTGACGCTGACCAGCTTTAATTAAATTCATTCATCAAGGACATACAAGCATGCAACTGCAGCTGGGTTAATTAAATTAAATTGAATACATGTGCCAGTGCATGCCCCCAGGCCCGTACTCAATCACTACCCTCCTCCTCCTCCGCACTCCGTGTGATTAGAACAAGGGCCTTCTAACAAAATTCTGAGGCCTTAGAGACGAAAGTTAAAAATGAGGCCTAAAATTTTAAAATTTATATCATTAAAAAAGTGATTTTATGTAATATATTATATCATTAAACAAAATTTATATAATATTCAAATATTATAAAATAAAGCTATTTAAAAATTTTATTTTTACATAAATAAATTAAAATTAAACAATTATATAAACTTAATAGCAATTAACAACTAACACGAGGTCTTTTTTCAAGATGTCCCCGTTTTAGGGTTTTTTTAGGAGAATAATATTCATATCCAAGAAAAAAATGATTCATTGAAAATTATTACTGTAGGTTATAAATCCAAGGAAGAAATCATGAGGTGTGCACACAAAACAAAATACAATTCATATCAATCTTTAATATTTTTTTAGTTAGCTTTAAAAAACACAATTAACTATACTTTTAATCGTTTATAAAATTCAAATATTATCTTAAAATCTTTTAAAGAAAGTTTAATATTTTTAAATTAAAAATAATATAAAATTTGTATATTATATATACAAGAGGTACTAAAAATTTTGGAACCTTAGAAATTTAGAGGCATCAGGGGATCGTATAACTGGCCTAAAACGGGCCCTCATTAGAATTTAGATAATTATTTCCAACAATACAAGTTTACTCCCAGTCTTGCTCCTCCAATTTCTCCTATTATCAACATCTTTGTCCTTTCATTTTCATTCTGGTCAGTGTTATTGTGTGCACATGGATTAACTAACCGTATCACATAAACACTAAAATATTAAAATAGTATCACTTAAATATTATTTTAGTATAAAATTAATTTTAATATTGCATTAAAAAGTGTCACCATGATACTAAATAATTGGAGTGACACTAAATTTGGTGTCAAACAAATCATCTTGACACAAAATTTAGTGTCTTTCAAAGTTTCAACTATACTTCATATTTATTAATAAAAACAAATTTATTTATTTTAAGTCTTAAAACTCAATTCCTTTTTTATTTTAACTTTTATTAACTTACAATTTCTTTTATATTTTTTAAGTCTAAATTTTCATTGACTTCATAATTTCATTTTTTTATCAAAAATATATAATTTTTAGGTTTAATTATTTTTTATAAATCATAATTATAGAATCATATATTTAGAAAATGTTTTTGTAAATTTATATAGTGATAAGTAATTTATTAAAAAAAGTTATTTGTATGTAAAAAGAAGAATATTCTATTTAATAAATAAAAGATTCATTATAACGGAGAATATAGTGTAACTCTCATTATGGTTGATTTTGTAAATAGTGTTAAAGTGACACTGAAATAGTGTTAAAATAACACTATTTTAATGTTATTCATCGGAGATGGTCTTAAACCAACCTCCAGAGCATTGTCTAATGCAAATATGTCCGCAAATTAATTTCAAGTTTTCTATTAATTTAACCGGTGATGGTTAAAAATATTCATTTTAAAAGTTTATGGCAAAGATATCTATTAAATGCACAGTTCTCAGCTGGGTGTCACTGATACAAATTTGACAAATGAGTATCGTGTAGAAAACACAAAAATAAATGATAAAAAAATATTTTTGGGAGTGATAAACTGTTAATGCGTATCACCTAAAGGCTAAAACACGTGATAAGCATTTTATTTTCAAGGTTTATATCACCTCCAAAAAAATAATTTTTTATTTCTTTTCCCTATTTTTTTTCTTTAAAAAAATATATAATTGAGATATTCAAATGATAAATTCATATTCCGTTAAATTTAGATTTTCATAAAATTACATTAAAAAATATGCTAAAATAAATTAAAAACTTGTGCTAAAAAGCCTAAAATAAATTAAAAAGTTGTGGAGTTCAGCACATCATCCCGACCAGCCCATGACCCATGCTACACTGATGTTTATGATTTTATTTTATATTTTTCTTTGGGTTAGAGAATAAATCCATTAGGCCCATAAACCATACAATCTTATTAGAGTGCGCCCGAGTTGGAGTGGGCTTCAGTTGGATATAGCCCATCTAAGGACAAATTTATTAGATTTACCAATTTAAATAAACCTCGTTTTCAAGTTTGAGTTAACATAAAAATAAAAAAAGCGTTGGAACCAGTTTTAGCTGCAAGTGTCATTTGATCTAATTTTAAGTCCATTTTTATAAACTGATACTCCGATATTACACTATTTATTTTCAAAATTAGTGTTGGATTTTATTAATTAGTTAACATCAATTCAAAGTAAGCCAAGGTTACAGTTATTATTGCATAAAATTTATCTACTAATACAATATTCCTGTATACAGGGCGATTCATCAGGATCTTAGGCCAAGACAAATTCCAAGTTAGAATATTTCTCTCTTGCCTCACTCACTCCTGAGTATGTCTGTCCCTCACTGTCTCCACACAATCAAACACTGGAAAACCTCCATTTTAACAAACTTAATTTACTACTCTGATACATGATTATACGACTTTATTTATACCTCTCCGTTTTCACCAGAAAATCAATATGCCTGTAGTAAAGGGACGTCTTAAGCGATCATCTGGAAATACTTGTGCCTCCACTACCACCAAGGTGGTGTTTGTTGCTTTATGCATTGTCATCATATATATGCTAACCCCGAGTAGCCCTTCTTCCTCATACATCAACACCACTACTCGAAATGCTGTCTCCAAAACTAAGTTACGTTTAACTAATCCAAATCGAGACACGTCTACCAATCCTGGTAAACTTCCTAAGGATGCCATGAAAATTGATCAAGATGATATTGTTAAGGATTTTTCTTCTGATCAAGCAGCAGAAGTTAGTAACGATGATCTCAAGGAAAATATTTTGGATGGAATTTCTGAAAAACAAGATCATTTGTTTGATCAAGCAGAAGAACTTGAGACTACTGCTGCTGCAGATATCGAGCATTTAGATACCAAAGATCAGCTGACTGAAGAAAATGTGATCAATTTGTCTGATCAGGGAGCAGACCCGAGTAACGGTAATCAGAAGGAAGATACTTTGAATGAAAATACTGACAGACAGGATCAGTTGACTGAGCAATCAGAAAATCTTGCGACTACTGCTGCTACAGAAATTGAGCATTCAGATCAATTGACTGAAGAAACTGTAAAACAAACAGAAGCAGCTGTGGAAGATAACGTGGAGGGATTGAAAGGGAAGGTTTTCGAAGAAGAGAAACAGAAACTTAATGAACAGGAGAGTCAGTTATCCAAGGAGAGTTCCATAACCGATAACCAAGAAACTGGTCAGAAAATTGGAACAAACACGGATGCCAAAAGTAAGTCCATCGAGAAAACGTTTGAAGCTAGGACCGATCATAATGAACAGACTAAAGATGAACCAAGAATTTCCAAGAATGATGAAAGCAACGATAGTGGAGAAAATCAAAACACTTTGGAAGGTGATGATCACCAGGTAAAGCAAGATAGTGAGATTACGAATAATCAAGAGGAGAATACAAATGAAACACTACCTGAGATCCAAGAACCAAAAGGCACCAGTTTTGAGGTGTCAGAAGAAGAAAATCAACAGCGAATGGAACAACAGCAACGTCAGGAAGAAGAACAAATAAAACAAAATCAAAAGCAGGAAGAAGACTCGCAACATGATGGGAATATAATTGATTATGAAGGGGCAAGAGGCAAGGATCAAATAGAACATGATGAGTCAAATAATGATCCTACTGACTCAAGTGATCAGCATAGTAGCAGTCAAAAAATAGCTGACAAAGAGGTGGAAACTCAAAAGCAAGATGCCCAGCATGATCAACACCGTCAAACCAGTGACAATGATATAGACAATAAACCCCATCTTGAAAACAAAAAGTCGTCGAATTTTCCGACTGAGGAGAGCTCAGGGATATCAGAAGAATCGAAAGAGTCAATAAAAACATGGTCTATTCAAGCAGATCAATCTGATAACCACAAAGAGAGAAAAAAAGGCCCCTTGGAAGATCCTGATGATAGCATCTACGGGTACTCATGGAAGCTTTGTAATGTGACACCGGGTGCAGACTACATACCTTGTCTTGATAATGAGAAAGCAATAAACAAATTACATCGAAAGCACTTTGAACATCGGGAAAGGCATTGTCCAGAGGAGCCTCCGACCTGCTTGGTACCTCTCCCTCAGGGATACAAGACACCTGTTGAGTGGCCTCTCAGCAGAGAAAAGGTATGTGTACAATATTATTAATAATTGTATTGGTTTCTAGAATTATTAATTTTGCTTCAAGCACAGATATTGTCGTGATACGCAGATATGGTATCATAATGTGCCTCACACAAAACTGGCAGAAGTGAAGGGTCATCAGAATTGGGTGAAGCTATCTGGGGAATTCCTCACTTTCCCTGGAGGTGGAACACAGTTTATACATGGGGCCCTCCACTACATTGATTTTCTACAAAAGGTAATCTAATTATTATCCATAATTAATCAGTCTCAATAACACTTGATAACATATTATCTATGGGTGCAAACAGGCAGTACCACAAATTGCATGGGGAAAACACACCAGAACAGTATTGGATGTCGGATGTGGGGTTGCTAGCTTTGGGGGTTATCTTTTTGACAGAGACGTTCTTACTATTTCTTTTGCGCCAAAAGATGAACATGAAGCTCAAGTTCAATTTGCACTGGAAAGGGGAATTCCTGCAATCTCAGCCGTGATGGGCACTCAGAGGCTGCCATTTCCAGGCAGGGTCTTTGATCTCATCCACTGTGCACGTTGTAGAGTTCCTTGGCATGCAGAAGGTTCTTCTCTATTTATTTATACTTAAATTCTTTATAAATTTCAAAATCAGATTCAGAACTCTTATGTTGAATTTAAATTATTTGCTCAAGGCGGTGCTCTGCTTTTGGAATTAAATCGAATGCTAAGACCCGGGGGGTATTTTGTCTGGTCAGCAACTCCTGTGTACCAAAATCTAGAAGAGGATGTCCAGATATGGAAAGGTATGTACAATATAATGTTGTTTGGCTGTGTAGATCAACGTTTAATAATACACCATTACACTAGGAAATATGTGAAAACACATAACCTATTGATTTTTGCATCTTATCTGCAAAGAGTCTTTATCACCTTGTGATTATATACGAGTTTAGTATTTAAGAGCCATAAATCACTCTGTTAATATGGTTTTAGCATTTCCCGACTAATATAAGCTCTTCAAAACTCAGAAATGTCCGCCTTGACGGTATCCATGTGTTGGAAGCTTGTCGCCATCAAGAAAGACAAATTAAATATGATTGGTGCTGCCATTTACCGCAAACCAGAATCAAATGAATGCTATGAAGAAAGAAAACAAAAGAAACCTCCAATGTGTGGAAATGACGATGATCCAAATGCTGCTTGGTAGGGTTATTTTGTTAATCTATGCTACATCAATCTATATATAAGTTCAAAATTTGTTCCTACTTCTGAACATTGCTAACTGTCCATTTTTTGAACCATCTATCTTCTAGGTATGTACCATTGCAGTCGTGCATGCACCGTGTGCCAGCAGATGACGCTGATAGAGGTTTCCAGTGGCCTCAGAAGTGGCCTCGTCGTCTTCAAGTATCTCCATACTGGTTAAACCGATCCCAGATGGGGATATATGGAAAACCAGCTCCAGATGATTTTACAGCAGATTATGAACACTGGCAAAGTATGGTGAGCAAGTCATACCTAAGTGGATTGGGAATAAGCTGGTCGAATGTGAGAAATATTATGGACATGAGAGCTGTTTATGGAGGGTAAATATAATTTTCCATCAAATACTACCACAGGTCTTTTTCTTAAATTAATTGATGGACTGATACAGTAAACCAACTGCATATAGGTTTGCAGCGGCACTGAGGGACCTGAAAGTCTGGGTTCTAAATGTTGTCAACATAGATTCCCCTGATACACTTCCCATAATCTACGAGAGGGGTCTCTTTGGGATATATCACGACTGGTGCGAATCCTTCAGCACATATCCTAGAACGTATGATCTTCTACATGCTGATCATCTCTTTTCCAGATTAAAAAAGAGGTAGTAATAATAATGGATATATAAAAATTTTACATTACTAATTCTTGATCATGGCAAAAATGCTTATTCCTGATTTGGCATTTCCAGATGCAGTCTTGAACCCGTGATGGCAGAGGTTGATAGAATAGTTAGGCCCGGAGGTAAATTGATTGTTCGTGATGAGTCCAGCGCTGTTGGGGAAGTAGAAAATTTATTAAAATCCTTACACTGGGAGGTTCACTTAACCATCTCTAAGAACAAACAAGGCATACTCAGTGCTCAGAAGTCTGACTGGCGGCCAGAAATTTATGCAGCAGCTTCTTGATGAAATCTTAAAAGATTTTGTAAAGTTTGTATGGATACTCTTATTTATTTAACAAATATACTTTCTCATTCACCTGTAGATACAGTTAATTAAACCAATGTTGATCTAAATGTAAGTGTCTTCTTGCTATTCACCAGGTTACAGGTTTGAACCCCACTCTATTAGGTCAAGCGTCTATTTGCTATCTACTATCAACTAGGTTATGTGTTTGAACTTTGGAAACAGTCTCTTTACGAAAAATTAAGGGTAAGGTTGCAAACATCCGAACCTCTTTCAAACCCTACTAAGGCAGGAACCTTATCGGTACAACCTTTCTTTTAATTTGAGGGAAGTAGCAACGAGCAGGCTGGTCCTTCCAATCTTGACTTAAAACTAGTGCAACTTAATTTATCATTATATAAACAAGGTTTGCAGGTACTTGGCACACATGATGCATGTTAATTAGCACAAATTTTAGAAACAAACTCTCAGCCCAAAGACCTTCAAGAGATCCTCAAAATCAAAAAGAAAACTTTACGAGCTTAAAGAGGCACAAGGTTTTTCTAGTAACTGAAAATCTAAAGCACCAAGGGGATAAAATTGTACCACTGTGCCGAAAACTAAAATGCAAGTACTACCAACCCCTCACACTTTACAGAATAGACAAATTTTGTTCAAAAATCCTACCATAAACAAGAATATAATCAAGAACGGCAGATAGACTAACTAGTAATTAAAGATTTCACATCTGCCTATTTATTTTGTTAAACACATTCAACCCAGAAAAGGCATGCAGAATTGTGAATTAGCAAGTAATTTGTTGACGAGCGATTCACAGTACCTTTGATAATTTTTAAAAATTGAATAAATAAACAAAAATATATAACATCTGGACAGATGAATATTACAATTATTCCCAAAACTAATACGTCCATTTCTAGAAACACTGTTCAGCATAATTACACAACCATTATTACAAGGACACTAGCTTTGAGCATGGCATTTTAAATTGACAAACAATAATAGCTGACTCCAGTTAAAAGATTTTTGTCATCTTAAATCATCGAAGGAAGGTAGAATTATGCCAGACAGGGTCTCAGAGATGCTATAGAACTATTCAACTACAGCCGAGCTACAGAGCATAACAAATTACACAAACTAAAATCAGCCCATTCTAATGCAACATGTTCTGTTCAAAGTTATGTTTATTGGTTTTCCAAGCATCCGTTGCAAAATAATGAAATATCATACGATATATTGATATAGTATAAATTAGCAAAACAGTGGGATTTCTTTCAAAGTTGAGTCAAAATTATATTAATTGACAGAATTTAGGGATGAGAATTGTTTGTTTCAGTTCAGATTTATGTTTATGCATGCAAATATGCAATGCAAGTGTGAAATATATTACCATTACTCAAGCATCATATTAACATGTTCTGGAGCTGATGTNATTTTTCTAGTAACTGAAAATCTAAAGCACCAAGGGGATAAAATTGTACCACTGTGCCAAAAACTAACAACGCAAGTACTACCAACCCCTCACACTTTACAGAATAGACAAATTTTGTTCAAAAATCCTACCATAAACAAGAATATAATCAAGAACGGCAGATAGACTTAACTAGTAATTAAAGATTTCACATCTGCCTATTTATTTTGTTAAACACATTCAACCCAGAAAAGGCATGCAGAATTGTGAATTAGCAAGTAATTTGTTGACGAGCGATTCACAGTACCTTTGATAATTTTTAAAAATTGAATAAATAAACAAAAATATATAACATCTGGACAGATGAATATTACAATTATTCCCAAAACTAATACGTCCATTTCTAGAAACACTGTTCAGCATAATTACACAACCATTATTACAAGGACACTAGCTTTGAGCATGGCATTTTAAATTGAAAAACAATAATAGCTGACTCCAGTTAAAAGATTTTTGTCATCTTAAATCATCGAAGGCAGGTAGAATTATGCCATACAGGGTCTCAGAGATGCTATAGAACTATTCAACTACAGCCGAGCTACAGAGCATAACAAATTACACAAACTAAAATCAGCCCATTCTAATGCAACATGTTCTGTTCAAAGTTATGTTTATTGGTTTTCCAAGCATCCGTTGCAAAATAATGAAATATCATACGATATATTGATATAGTATAAATTAGCAAAACAGTGGGATTTCTTTCAAAGTTGAGTCAAAATTATATTAATTGACAGAATTTAGGGATGATAATTGTTTGTTTCAGTTCAGATTTATGTTTATGCATGCAAATATGCAATGCAAGTGTGAAATATATTACCATTACTCAAGCATCATATTAACATGTTCTGGAGCTGATGTGATTCTTACTTGTAAAAAGGGAACTGAATCATAAATAACAGAGAGTAAATTTAATCAACATTTTTCTTCAGATATAATATAGCTTCATAAAGCTTCAACTGTTAATACTATCATTCTATAACCAATTCACCATGCAATTTGGGAAAACCAAGGGAAAAAATGCATTAAGATTAAGTTCTCACTTCAAGCTTTGCTAAGATGCTTCTGCAATTCACCATTTTCAACAGCATTTTGAAGATCTGAATAACACAGGCAACATTCAGAAATCCATTAGGATAAATGTGTGGTAATAGTAGAACACCTTGCAAAAAAATATGTATAATACATGCAATATGAAGTATGGAGTTGAGAGCCAACCATCAGAACCACCGATATGCTTCCCATTCACAAATACTTGAGGGACAGTGCGGCTACCGACCAGATCTAGGAGGACGCTCTGAATTTGATGTCCATCTTCTCGAAGATCAAGCTCGACAACAAAAGGCTGCTCATTCAGTTCACTGAATATGCGCTTTGAACGTGCACAATACCTGATTCGGAATAGATACACAAAATTAAGAAAGTAGGCATATTCGCAAATACATATACCCAGAGTCAAAGAAGAGGGGAGAGAGAGAGAGAGAGAGCTAATACTACTATCGAGTTAACATCATAACACACTTCAAGCTGACTGCAGCATATTTAGAGCGATTAACTCTGTATTTGTGCTCGTCTCATTTAAAATTTTATACTTAAAACTCAAACGTGGTCTTTTTGGACTGTGAGTTTCGGTCGTTATGTTTGCTTCTCGCTTCTCCATTTCCCCATATCTATCAATTGAACTTCGACAATCAAACTCATACAATAAGACTATTTGAACTTTTGAAGACACTCCTGAGAGTACAAACAATCCACCAAGTTGCAAACTTTGAACTTAAAATACAACATGATGTGTATAAGAAGACATATAGATTTGAGACCAAGCAACGGTGAATTGTATTGCACATCGTGATTTCGTCTCGGTAAAGTGTTGATTCTTTAACAACCTTCGACAAGTGGGTGAGTCCACAAAACTGGGTAAAAGAAAATATGTAAAGCAAAAAAAAAGAATTAAAAACTTTTGATTCCTAATACCACTTGATGTAGCACGGTAGTGTGAAAATGGTTTTAGAAATTCAACTCTGTGAATATGAATGAGTGTTTCAATAGTTTATATTGAAAATGTATTTACTCGAAAGTATAGTAATCTATGGCTCTATGCTATATTACTAAAGTCGAACTACTACAATTTGGTAGTCGGTCATTTTGCCTCGATAAAATAATAAAAATATGGATCAATTAATTTTTTGGCTCCCGCTAAAATAATAAAAATAGTAAGTTTATAAAGAAGATCTTATAAAGCATATAGTATGGATCGGTTGGTCCTTTGACCCGAATTAAAATTAAAAAGATATATATTTTTTTTCAATAAATAAGATCTTGGATATTTTATATATATACTAAAGCCGAAAAATATAATTATTTAACTATAAGATTCAAAATACAACATAGTTGACTTGAAAAGAAACCTGGGTTTTAAAAGAAAACATAAATGGTGTATAAGCATCAAACACACACTTTCCATTACCCGAACTCTCTAATATGTCCTTACCTGTGTCGACCGCACATGACATGTGTGTTGGGCAGTTGGCATGGGATTGGAGTTGTAGTTTTCATATTTAAGTCATACACTTCATCTTGCAAAATTTACGTTCAAAATGATATACAAGCCTTCCAATTACTTGTTAGTTGTTAGAGAGATTACCCTCTATGGATGAGTTTTTCTATGTTATTACTTGTTAATTGTTACAGAGATTACTCTGTCAATTAACCATGTGTACAAGTTTTATTGCAATATTTTTAAATATGTACAATGGATTAAGAACGTATAAAATATTACTGATGATAGTTTTACATGCGAGTCCATGCACCTGTTCCAATATCAAATAAGTATCCAAAAATCCTAAATTTATTAAAACTAATGACCCAACACTTAGATATACACCTGAGTCCAAGTGCACCCATGTCCCAGTAACATAGAATGTACTATTTATGGATAATTTGTATAATATAAAATTATATATACTAATTATTCTATTTAAAATTTTATTGTATATCAATAATCAATGTTTTGTTCCTAAAGAAAGATAATCAATCCTTATGCAAATCTATTTTCCAATATTATTCGAATAGGGAACAACTCCTTTATGGCTATTAGTTTTCAAATAAAAAAATTGGAAGAATCGTCGCCAAGGAATTGAGAGGGTGGCAGGTTTGAAAGTTTGGTAAGCAAAGCTTAATTTCCAAAAGTATAGGTGCGAAAGTGAGATTGCCAAGAAGATAAATCATAAAAGAAGCAAATTAATAAATCAATATTTCAGCATTGTGTAATTCATAGAGGCATACAAGAGTGCGAGAAACTTATCAAAAAGAACGTTTTAGTCGTGAATAATTTAACAGCACAGTTCTATTAAAAGGATCAACATAGCAATAATTAAAAAGAAAGAAAACGTGATCAGTTTTTATAAATGAGGGAGAGAGAGAGAGGGAGAGGGAGAGAGAGAGAGAGAGAGAGAGAGGACTAACGGGCAATAGGATTTAGAGAAGATAGTGATCTTGTTGGAGTAGATAGAATTATGAACAAAAGCGGGAACAGAATTAGAAGCTAGGGCTAATTTAGGTGCGTTTCCCAAGATCAAAAGCAGTGTCAGGCTAATACAACCTAGATTAAGCTTCATCAATACGTCCTTTCTCAGCATCATCGTTTCCTCGGGTAATTCACTATTTCCGATGACTTTTCCGGGAGAAGAGTAGGTGGCAACAAAGCGCGGTTGGCTGAGTTTGTGTTTTGGTGGTGTGGGTAATAACAGATTAAGATTAGTAGCATTGCATTGGGCTTGGCGGTCCCCGGTTTTATTTACTATTTGGGGACAGCATAACCGGGTCAAACCAAACATTTTTAAGGGGCGGGGGGTTCGATTGTGGGAGGCTGTGGCATGAATGAATGCGCTAATTATGCCTTCCATCTCCCCGCACTCCTACACTTCCAATTCGCAACTCCCGCCCCTATTATTCACAACATTTATTGTGATCTCATGCTCCCTCTCCCCTTTATTCACCCCCGACTTTTTACACCTAATTTTAGTTAGCTTGATCATATACTTAAAATTGATATTTTTTTTAAAGAAAATGAATAAAAATATAATATCTAAATTTTAATTCATAAAAGAAATTAAAAAATATTAATTCAAAGTACATAAAATTACGTGTAAAAAGTCAAACGATCAATAAATAAGACCAGAAGGAATATTTTTTATCCTAGATAAGTTTTTTATGCATTTTCATATATATATAATATATATTTAATATTTATATTAAAATTCAAACAAATATATAAAATATTATTATATACAAAGATTGTTTTTTAAAATATTGGTTTACATGTAAAAGTTAAAATGACAAATATTATAGAATGGAAGAAATAATTTATTTGATATTAAATTATCGGTTTGATTATGATGTTTTTTTATAGGAAAAATAATCTTATTGGTGATTAGTTTATCGTATATGGAAAATTAATATTTTTTTAAAAAAATATTTTAATAAATATTTATTTACTCCCTTATTTATGAATTTTAAATTAAAAATTTTTATTTTTTTTAAATATCAAATAAGATAAAAAAATTAAATAAATTAACTTAAAACTTTATAAATAAATAATATTTATTTTAATAAATATTGGAATCAGCGAGAATGAAAGTAGGGAGGGAGGCCGGGATTTTATTAGAATAGCTACTAATTTTGTAAGGGTAGAAGCATTTTATTAGAAAATGCTAGTACCATTTTATTCTTCGTTTTATGGACTACACTAATGGGTTTTATCGGCTACACTTCAACAATTGTTCGGAATCTACTATATATTCATGGAGTACTTTTAGAGTAAATAAAATAATTTAATAATTATTGTTTTTATATAATTTTAAAATGTTTTTAAATATTTAATTATTAAAGATTTTAAATTATTATTCTTTCTATTTTTAATAATTAAAATTTTATAGCTTAATTATATTTTCTTCGTCTCAAATCAATTGCTTTATTTGATTTTTTTTATGATCAAAATTTATCTGAAAATTATATATGTTATATAATTAAAACATATTCCCTGCATTTTAAATTAATTGTTTTGTTTGATTTTTTTATGGTCTAATTAATTAAACTTTAAATGTCAGTCGTAAATTATTATTTTTATAATTTTAAAAAATTGAAAACTACGCATTAATATAGATTATATATTTTCTAATATTAAATTATAACTTTTTTAATTATATAATAGATATAATTTTCCAATCAAAATTTGATTAATTTTACTGAAAAAAGTTAGACAAGACATATAATTGGGATAGATTGAATATTTTATTAGAAATATATACATTTCATTTATTTTAAAATATAATTTTAAAATTATTAAAAATAAATAATATATTTTGAATTCGATTTATAGATGCCATTATTAGATCAATGTCGAAATCAGAATCAAACCAATATACCAACATGGTTTAGATTACAATTTATGATTTTTCAATTACTATTTTGATTTTATGAGTCATTGGCTCGATTTTAAGTTCCACATCTATAAATTAAAAATAAAAAGATTACATGAGTACGTAGTTTACTACTAGTAAAACAACATAATACAACGTGACTGACTTCATAGTTTTTTCATCTCTCACACGGACTAAAGTGCATTTTGTGTAATGGAACTTTACTCAAAACACTACATGTTGTACTATCATTTAAAATTGAGTACTTGAAATATCAATATTTATATTTCATTACATTTTATTGTATTCGTTAACTTGGATTAACTTTTTATTTAGAAAGTAAAATGCATTTTATGTACTCATATTTTACTTAATGTACATTTTATGTACTCGCATTTTACTCCAGATTTTGAATTAGAGTATTGTAAGTGATGTTTTTTTATTAAAGTTCGAGTACACAAAATGGATTATACTCCCTAAATTACTAACGGAGTTGATCCAAATTAACGAAAGGTAACAAAGTGTAATAAAATATAAATATTGATATTTCAAATTCTCGATTTTGAATGACAATATTGCATGTGATATCTTGACTAAAGTGTGAATACATGAAATGCACTTTACTCTGTATAATATTAAGTGGTTGCCACCCTGAAGTTGGATAGAGTATGCAATCGCACGTAGTGTTCAAATAATACGGCAAACAAATGAAACAATTTATAAATTTATATTATATATAATTATAAATTTTATAAAAATATATTTAATTTTTAATAATTTTTTATCAACAATAAAAATATTTTAAGAATATGTATTTTATCAAAACAATAGAGATATTAAGATATTATATTACTTTAAATTCTTTGAGTTTTTTAAAAAAATTGAATATATATTTTTTAATTTATAATTAATTTTAATACCGATATTTTTATTTATTTATTGATAGAGTGATGTCTTACTGTTAAGCATTGAATGTCACCTAGGGAGAAGGGAGACAAAACTTGCTGGATGTATTGCGTACACCCGACAAAATATGAAGCATTCAAACTCATCATTATTGTCATATTGAAATAGATTTCATCATCAAGAAAATGAAGAATAAATTAAAATTTTAAAAAATATAGATTAAATCCATTAATATTAGTTTAGCACCCGGCATTAGTTAGGTAAAATCCGTAAGTCTTGGCTCTTAAGTAACACCAACTTAATTAACAATATAATCATAATAACATAGTATAATTATCATCAACGATTAAAATCTCATCAAATGAAAAGGCAAAACTATATTGTCTCGATCACAAACTTAAACTTAAGAAATATTTTTTCATAACTCACGAGTTCACATGTGAATTTTTGAACAGCAATAATTTTATAAGTATACAGTACAAACTCTAAATAGGTTTTATAGATAAGAAACTGAATGCTCTAAAAAAAATTGATTTAAGAGTCATACATAAATAGAGAGGCTGTTAAACATAACAAATATTATAATGTCTTGAATATACCATATTTATGCTAAATAATGATAGTACATAGTTGATAATTAACAAAGATCACTCGTCAAAAAACAAAAGTCTGTGTAAATAATTATTAATAAAAAAATTTAAAAACGTCAATAATAGTACGTTCACAAATTTATAAAAATGAAAAATAATTGGGAAAAAATAAAAAACGAGCTATGACCATACACTAAAAGGTGAAATGTTTGTATCATGAAGATATACAGCATACAACATATGGTACTGTTTACATCTTTTTCACACTTGCAATTATTTATTTATTTTAGATTTCACAAATTATGATATATCCATACATATTTAAATGATTTTATTTACAAACAAAGTAATAATATTTTTATGTCAATATATAATTACATAATTTTATATTTAGTATCCAGCCAGCGTAAGGATGCCCAATTATCAGTCGGCCTGTTAGTACCATTTTCTTCTTGACTTCATGGGCTATTCTACTAGAGTTATTCGCAGTCTATTGTCTACTGATGCAGTCTATTGATTTTTTTTTATATAATATCTGTCTCGATGGATATAAATTTATGAAATACCTTAAAATTTGATAAAATTAATTAGCATCATTAGTTCAGTATTGGACTGCTGACAGAATATACAATCATGTTTGCCAAAAATTGAAAGTATAGAGACCGAGTTCATTTTTATGTAAAAATTGACCAAAATATCACATAATAACTTTTAATTTATTTAAAAATTTATCCTGTCATTCTCCTCTACATAAAATTTGTAGAATCTTTGTCGTCTTTACATTGGTATCATTTTTTTCCTTTTTCTTGTCATTTTATATTTAAGGCATGTTATTTTGCCTTTAGCTGATTTAGATCTTGGTTGGTTAAATTTTTTAAAAAAAAATTAAGTTATCACAAAAAATTATGAAAAAATTTAAAATAATTTTTATAAATTATACATACAACATTAGGTTATATATATATATATATATATATATATATATANTATACATATAATATTAAATAAAATTTAAATTATTATTATACAAATACAAATAAATTCAAATCATTAAAAATATTAAAAAAATTACTAGAACAGAGAAACGGCCTCTTACTTGTATTTACTATTTAGCATATAGTAGGAATTTAAAATTAAAATTGTACAAAAGTTGAACGTGGAGGTGTGTGCTCTGTTGTTTCCGATCGAGTGACTCCACTCCACATATCAATTGTTGTATGTGAATAGAGTGAACACAGAACATTCAAATGAATTGTAGAGCGTCAATTGCTGGTAGATAAGAAGTGAAAATTCAAATAAAATAAATAAAAATGGAGATAATTTATATTTCAAGACCAAACCAAAAACGGAAATGGAAGCCTTTTGATTCCTTACGGCTCTATACCCCAACCCTATTTGCTCTGGCCCCCGGTCACCCCTTGAAGGACCTTTTGTAAAGAACATCTCCCAAGATCACAAATCGTCGGGCAAGTTCTCCTCCAGACTCTCTAGCCTAAGCGTCTTCGCTAACTCGCTCGCCTACTATACCCGCCCCCAATGAGATGGAGAATTTGTAACCCCCTATTTGTCACTCCGGTAGAATGAAGAATGGCATCAACATTCAACTGCTCACTAGTCACCGCGTCTTTCACCCAATATTTGCACTTGGCACTTCCCGCAATTGAAACGATAGAAATAAGAAGATTATTTTGTAATTTAAATGGGACAGAGCAAATATCAAATTATTATTGTTCCTTTGTTGAATCAAATCAAGCCAACCATTATTGTATTTACTTGTCATATTATAACATTATAGTGTTTCTTGTATTAAATAGTGATTTAGTTTATTTTAACTATATATCTGCAATTAGAAACTTGTTTCTAATGTATCTCCAAATATAAATAAATAATATCAATAATAATTGTACTGGTAGAAGATTTTGTGAATCATGCATCAAAAGAATGAAGATTACATCAAATAAGGAGTTGCAGAAGAAATTGTTCCTAAGACAATTTATTGATAGAGAAGTCACATTAATAGAGAAGTCACAAGTGCAAGTTGGTAGAGAAGTCTCAAATGACTCAATCGAGAATTCAGGGACATGGAGTCATTCGAGAAGTGCAAAGAAATGATCAATCGAGTAGTCAAGTTAAATAAATCGAGAAATTAGCTAAGGAAGCAATCGAGAAGTCTGTGAAGTGAGTCAGTCGAGAAGTGTGTGAAATCAAGTTTGATCGAGAAGTCTACCCCAATCGAGAAATCTAACCTGATCGAGAAGTCATCAACAGATATATGCAATTGAGAAGTCTATACACTCGAGAAGTCTCAAGTCAAAGACCAATCGAGAAGTCTCACAAGTACTCAGTTGAATAGCTCACAGCCTGAATTCTCGAAGCACAGAGAAGCTGAGTATTCAGATTTTTCAAACAGTTATTTTCAAGGAGATTTGCAGAAGAATAAAACAAGTAATCTGAAGCATTGTCATGATCAGGCCAGTCAATCATGTGAAGATAATGACAAGTCTACAATGAAGTTTGAAAGGAAAAGAAGACAAAGACAGAAGGAAAAAAGCAGAATGAAAAGATTGTCGAAGAATTGTGTTAACTAGAAATTGATAGTAGTCAAATGTAAAGTATTTCTTGTCTGTTTTCTAATTTTAGCATAACTGTCTAGTAAGATCATGTGCAAATGAGATTTGTTGTCTATATAGTATAGAAGACAGCTTCACTAGACAGTGTGGAGAAAAACTGTATTCATCCGTTTTTCTTGTTTTCTTTCAAGAACAAGAAACTGAAAATTTCACAAATATTCTCAGATTGTAGCAAATCATTCTAATAAAAGATTAGATTGATATTTGACTGTGAAGTGCTTAGTTAAATTATGCATCTCTAATATAAAACACTGATAAGGTTAAATAAAGCTACAATACCAGTTCAGTTCACACAATAAAAGAAAATCAAAGGCAATTCAAAAAGATATCAACCCATACATTCACCCCGTATGTATAGTTTTGATCCAACTCATTTCATTCCTGACCTCCTTTCTTTTACCTAGGGAATAAGGATAGAAATACTGAACTGTTATTTTCAAATTTTATAAAGACACGACATTTCAGCCTATAAATAAATATAATATAGATCGGGTGCAACATGGTCCTTGTGACCGCCTAGAATGTGGATGACGGATAGGGTAGGATACTAGGATAGGGTTAAATTTGAAACGTCCCCCCGCATTATTACTATGCTATATTTAGGCGGGAAAAAACACTAAATTATTTCACTACGAGTACAGTATTTAAACCACGTTTATTTATTTTATTAAAACCCATTCTTTAAGAAAATAAATTAAAACCCCATACAGTACAGTACCTCATTCATTTCTCATTTTATTTATCCACTCCCCCCTCTACTGTTCTATCCGCTCCTCTTTCTTCATCTTC
>QRFB01018710.1:0-20112 GCA_008931105.1 Oenanthe javanica
AAATCAAGATGTGCAACAACACAACCAATCAACAAAAATATATCAAGAAAGTTAGATTTTTACCTGGAAGGCGTGCCTTGGGAGATGGAAATAGAGATGCAGCTCCTCATAAAACTCAGTTGTCCAGGCTTTTTTCTGGGTTTCTCCACTTGAAAATAGAATATTATACCATCTTCAAATTTTAGAAAATTTTGTTATCTTTGCGTGAGCTATAAAATCATCCAATTCTGTCTTCTGAAATTCATGTTATAGCCGAAACAGTGATTGCTGCACAATCTCTCACACAAATCTGAATTTTCATCTAATTTAAGCCAAAACCGGATCAATTCTTTCCTCCATCTAATGATCTTCAGATATTTGTCTTCATGTGACTTTCTACCTATAAAAATCTAACCAACAGCAGAAAATATTAAAGCGTTAGGGTTTACCTGATAGACGCGCTTTGTGAGATGGAGATGCAACTCCTGATAATTGTGTCCCATCTCTGAAAGTCTCCCTCTCCATGTGCTTGTTCTTCAATTAACCATAATCTCCTTCCCATACATGGATTTGGACTGAACATTGTAAACCAATTACCACCAGGTTTTTTAAACTGAGTAGAATTACTTGATGAAAATTCACAGCTTTCTTTTCTCTCTAATTTCTAAATTCCCAGATGGATTCTTCTTATTTTATCACCTCTGAATTAAATAGAATTCAATAAGCTTCGAGTGAGCTGTAAAATCGTCCAAATCCGAATTGTAGAAATCAAGATATGACCCAAACATTGTATGCAGCGCGTGTAGCACAATACATACAAATTTTCTTCTATTTTGACTCCAAAATCGATTACCCCTCAACCATTAAGTCATACTTCAGACCATATACTTCAAACCATGATGAGAACCATAACCCATTGAATGCCAATAACCCATATAAATCTTTTTCAATATCTTCCCCTTTGATGTTTCCCATAGCCGCCCGTGATGTCCACCATTAAAACCTTTAAAATCCTAGATTTGATGTAACATCTTTCCTCATAAAATGTGGATTTCCCCACCTTCAAGCGCCAATTTGTTGATGGAGGAATTTGGTAACAACAAAATATGAGGTCCATCATCATAATCAAGATCCAGGGTAGTGTTTTTTACTAGAAAAGTTGTCGGAGTGTGGTGGTTGTTGAATATTGGGGGCTGAGATTGTTACGGTTTTTTAGTTGACGGGGGCTCTCAACATCTAACCCTAACAATGTGCCTACGTACCCCTATTTGTAATAGGGGATCAAGCCCACGTAGTTCTTGCTGAAGTAGAGGCCCGATAGGAAAATGCAAAAGAAACCTAATTGGAAGAGGTCTCTACATTAAGGCTTGTTTGAGTAGGTCAAAGCCTAGTATAAGGCCCAAAAACTTCATGAATCCGACATTGACCTGGAAATCGTGGGCTCTAGTTAGTCCACTACAGCTATTTCCCGGATACCTTGACTGGAGGCCAACACTAGACCCACCTCAAATGTAGGACGTGTCCTAAACCCCTAGGGCAATCCGCCTGAGTACAGGAAAAGGATCTTCCAAGGCAAAGTTAGTAGCACACCATAACTCCTCTACGAGGGCAACCCGATGAATATGGAGCTATGACTTTCAATTGACATTGACATACATAAATGACAGAGAACCTTCAAATTAATCCTGGAGGCACAGGGCCTTTAATAACAACAAAAATAATCCACCCGAACAACTACAAATTCCGCCTAATAGATACCACCCGCCCATCACAAACAACAAATGCTGAAATTTGGGCATAATAACAATAGTACAGACTAAAAAGGGATCCCCTTTACTCCCACCGACTCATGCGTGAAACTTAGAAGTTGCGCTTAATAAGAACATGCTTACAGCAAGAAAAATTGTAAGGTTCTGGAAATAAAAATTCACAAGTCGAAAAAAGCTACTAATTTGAACAAGTGAAGCACGCGACTTGCTCACATTTTCAAAGTTTGATGTACAAATCAGACAACAAAGACGGCTTATTCAATCCACTTTCATGGAAAGCAATTACTGTTCAACTTGCTAACCCTACAGATTATTAAATTAAATATTTGAAAATTTGTTTTTACGCATGTTATGCCCTCACCAGAAAATGTGCAATGACTGGCCACTGTTTTAGGCCATTTTCTCTGAATAGTAAGTGTTCTCATTTAGCTCAGTAATATGCTGCAAGATTGAGACTGATCATGGACACTTTTACGATAATACACAAAATAAACCTGTTAATATACGTGCTAATTTTCAAATTTGAACAATATTATTACAACTTTGTACCAGTATTGATAAGATCTAAGTCTTCATTCCACTACCTAATTAAGAAAACATAAAAGGAAGGAGAAAGGTTCTAAATGTGCTTTCATTGTATGTATGTTATGATTCTACTATATATACATTGATTAATATGACTTCTTGAGATACATCAAATCAGCTGATGTTTCAAAACAATTTAGCTTCCTTCTATTTTTATTCATCCATTTCAACAACTCAGTAGCCTGCATTTTTGTCTTCTCTCCACACCCCATTTGCAAAGCAACCAATACCTTTTGAAATCCTCCCACTTCCAATGCTTCGACCAAAGCATTTACATCCCCATTCTCACACAATTTCCACAAAATGGACACCGAAAACTCTGTTGCAGCTGCAGACACCCGTAAAATCTTTTTTACTATCAGTGGCACTGTCAATGCATTTTTTCGAGCCTCTTCTCTCCCTTCATACGTACTACAAATACTGTCCAAAACTCCTAAGGCCTTCTGACATAGGCCTTTCTCAGAATCTACAAGAATTTCTACAAGTAAAGAGACTAGGCCCATTTTCAAAAATCTAGACGTACTAATTTTACTTGCATTAGGGAGAGTAATAATGTAATAAATTACCATTAGAGAATTAGCCTTTGTTGATGTATGGCAAACGGGGTCTTTTAATAGATAAAAAAGTGATTCAAGAACATCTTGATTAACCTCTACCAAAGCATTAGCCCTTTGTTGATCCAAAGAAAGCAAATCTTTAATAGCTAAAACCGTGTTTTGTTTGGTGGAGAGATTTTTGCTTTTCAAAAACCATGCCATGCAACGTAGAGATGAAGGCGATACAAGCTTAGATTGGCTCTCTAAGCCAAGTGGAAACATCCAAATCAATGTAGATAATATTTCCTCCAATAAACCTTCATGTTTCTCAATTGAAACGCTAGCAAGAGCATCAAATGAAGATGATAACACGAAGCCAAATCCATTCTCAATGATTATTACTTTGTTCCTTTCATTCTCTTTAGCCCATCCATTGATCTTTCTAACCAATTCTTTGCACTTGTCTGCATCCCCATGGTCGATTGCATCGTTAATTTTCAAGGAAACATCTGAAATATCATACGATGTTAAAACGACTTTCGGGGTTGAAATTCTTTCAATGCCATAAGATTTGTTTTCCACGGACCAATCTTGGATCATCTTTCGAATAGAATGATTTGGTATAAGGTCAAAGGCTATCAAGACTTGATTGGTAACAGGGCAGGTTTCATTGCCTGATTCAATCCATTTTTCGATACTTTCTCTGTCGTAAGTAATTCCAGTTGACAGTGTCACAGGATCTTTCATCACGTCAAGAGATATAGGGCACCTGAAATGTGGAGGAATCCTGAGTTCCATGACGAGATTCGACTCCGGTAGACCACGTTTTTTGGAAATGCTGGCCTTCCTTTTTCTAAACGGAAAGGTCATTGTTAGAATTTGCGTGTGTGTGTGTGTCTATCTAGTGTTAGAAGGCTATAAATCTGAAACAAAGCTGAAGTTTAGTTAGCTTGGATTTAAGAGGAATAGAGTATTTGTTGTTATATTGTAGAATGAAGGAAAGACTTGATTATATGTACTCTAGATAGATGGATTGTGTATTAAGTATGCACAGGAGAAAAGAGAAGAATAAATGGAAATATTCAAAAATCGGGAAGGATAGTAGATACACATGTTTGAATATTGACTACAGAAGATTTGAACAATTGAGAGCGTCTAGATTTCACGATGAAAATTGGCAAGTTCATTTAATTATAGTAATTTTTAAATGCATGCCTAAAAGAATTTCAACAAGTGGGATAATTTGACTGGTTTGAATAAGTCCAGGTCAGCATATGCATGCAGTCCGTGTTGCATATGGGTCTTCATATACCTGGACAAGTTAAAGATATATATTCTTTTTAGTAATTAATTTACGATTGAATATTTAGGTGTTACGTACTTGCGTTACATTTAATAGGAGGGAAATAATAAAAGAATTTGTATTATTTCGTGAAAAAAAATACTTAGAATAAATCTCCAAACTGACTAACTATGCTGAAGCTAAATTTATCAATTTCGGAAAAATTACTTTATTTTCGAGTTACTAATGAAAAAAGTAATATTTTAATTATAATTGGTTTTTAATTTGGAATATAACTTATTAGTTTTCTGTTCTACACAACGCCAACAATTAACATCAATTTTCACACAAATTATATTCTATATCTAATCCTTTATTATAATAGTCCGGTATATTGTACCATGTGATTAACCGATCAATAATTTTTTAAGAGTTTTCAGCCAATCACGTGTCAGTATTTTAATATTCAACCAATCAGAATGAGTTTTTTTACCTTTTTTTAAACACTTCTTAACTGAGATGACTAACTGTGGTATAAATAATTAATTATCAGTTTAATGATAAAATGGTAATGTTTAAATGTCTTTTATATTCTAATATTCGTTTACTTTTAAAACATAAACAATATTAATTGTTTTCAAAATAGCAATCTTTAATTGTTATTTTAATATTCGACTTTTTTTTATTTGAACCAATAATTAATTTTATAATTATAATATAAAATAATAATAATAAAATAACTTTTAAATACAACTTAAATTTATTATTTTTATTTTTAGTTAACATTTTTATAAAAATCCTTTATCCTTTATTATAATATGCCAGTTTAAGCATGTAGTTAACCAATAATTTAATTTGGAGATTGATTTTTTCATTATAAAAATTCATATTTAATATTTTTTTTCAAAATTCAAATTTTTAAAAATGTATCTAGGTGAATAAATATAACTAATTGTGACTAATATCATTTATAATCATATACCCGATTTGATTTTAATCGATTTTATACAAAATCATACCTATATTTTAAACCAATCACAGATTTGATTTTAATTGATATTACACATAATCACAACAATATTTTTTTATACCAATAATAGGGTTAATTGAACTACCATGTTTATATTTAAGTTAGTTTATATTGATCCAAATTTTATACACAACTTCACAAAATATTTATAGAGTTTGTAAAGTCGTTCTTCATTTAACCATAATTTGGTCTGATATCAATAGCAATACGGGTGAATTCAAAGGACTAAATATGATCTTACTCGACGAGATGTAACTAATATATGTATCAATACATACGCATATACCGTCCTTAATCTGAATTTAAAGTATAATTATTTATCTTCGTGTATCGTAGAAAATCCATATTCATCCATATGTCGGATCTAACTTTTGTAATGGACAAGACCAAGAACATGTAGAAGAACGCCTTTATGCGATTTTCAATTTCACTATTGTGGACTCAAAATTTAATCACACTACAATTAGTAATAAAAGATGTATATTTTTTATGAAATTAACAAAGATAAAGTGGATTGAAGTTGAAGATGACTTGATACCCCGTCATAAATTTGGACTTTTTTCTCTTTGATCTTTATATACAAGAATTGGTGAATAAAAACCCATACAGGTATAAATTTGATGACTTTACATTTATTATTTTTTTGTTATGTTTGTCTTATATATCTGTAATAGAATAAATCTTTCTAGTTTCTGATCAAAGTAAATGTAAATCAGAGTCTAGTTAGTCCTTGTACAAGTATCAAGAGTATTTGTACTTAGAAGATTTTCTGAAGAAATAAAATCAGAGTCTGGATGCAAATCAGAGTTTGAGAGTTGATCAGGGTCTATAGACTATTTGAGTCTATAGTCTATCAGAGTCTGAAGATCATCAGAGCCCGAAGCCTTTCAGAGTCTATAAAACTGAAGCTGAATTTGGAAGATGATCACAGTAATGGAAAGTCTTCGAAGATAAAGACTAAATTATTGCAGATTGGATATGGGAAGGAAAAAGAATTTCAGAAAGAAACTGTTAGATAATAATTAGGAATTATATTCCTATTGTAATTTGATTTTCTGTTATTAGTTGATAGGCAGCTCTCTATATAAACACTCTATGTAACCTATTGTAATTGACGAAATTTTTGAGAGCATAGAGATAGAGAATGTTGTTGTGAGAAACACAGAGAAACTGCTAGGAGAGTTTGTATTCGCACATCAATAATATAAACAATATTTCCTTTATATATTGTGTTTAATCTTTATTATTTGTTCGAAACTTAAATATCTTGAGTTTAATTTTAATCAGACAAAAAACAACACAAGTATTCAAACCCCCCTTCTACTTGTGTAACTGGGAAAACATACAATCATTGTTGATTTTCTTCCGAATTCAAGAGAGCTTAATTTTAAAAAAAAAATCATAATATAGATTATTAAATTTTAACATTTAATATGTTTGTTCTAATTGGACCGCTCTCTTTTCAAACATTTTTCGATGAATGAGCCGTTTTATCATTGTTTATTTAGATCTCACGTAAACTTACATTAATAACATACTAAATAAATTCAATCATTATAAATAAAAATCATAACATGAGTAATAAATTTTAATAATTATCTCGATTTTCCTTACTAAGCCATTTTCTCGTTAAACATATTTCTAGCTAATGAGTGGATATATCATTTTTTTATATCTCAAAAATTATTTTTATTATAGAATAAGTCAACTTAGATTTGGTAAATTCTACTTTTATAACACTTATAATTAGTATATGTTAATATTTAATAATTAGACTCATAATTAGAAGTTAAGTAATAATTGAAATTGTAAGTAGAAGATAAGTTAATATTTCTTTATAAAACACCTAATTAGAAAATAAATAATAATTATACTCTTACTAGTAAGACAAATAGTAATTTATATAAAAACTTTAAGTGAGCTTACTTTTTAAAAATCATAATATATATTATTTAGATGTCACATATAATTAAATGAAATAGGTTAAAGAAGAAGAGTGCCTATGGAATGAAATAGTAGAATAATAGAAATTAGAGAAATATAATTGTGATAGAGTGTGGGATTGACAATACACTAAATAAATTTTGTTATTTAGAAAATATAACATGGGTACTAATTTTTAACAATTATGACGTTATTAACCGCTTTCTCGTTAAATACATTTCTCGCCAATTATTCGCTCTATCATTTTTCTTACATCTCTCATAAAATTATATATTTAGTAAATTCTACTTTTATAAAACTTACAATTATATTATGAAATATTATATAAGTAAAATATTATAAAAGTAGAATTCTAATTAACTTCTTCTAATAAGATTATAAATTTAGTAAATTCTACTTTTATAAATCTTACAATTATATTATGAAATATTATAAAAGTAAAATTCTAATTAGCTTCTTCTAATCAGAGTCTAATAATAAAAATCGTAATTAAAAGATAAGTTTATATTTCTCTATAAGACACCTAATTAGAAGACAAATAGTGATTAGACTCTTATTAGAAGACAAATATGAATTTATATTAATTTTTTAATATTTAAATTTTAAAAAATTAGAAAAAGAATTTTGAGTGATTTGAAATTGCCTGAGAACTCTCCTTCTAAAATCATACCATGTGCATTAAATTCTAACGATTAACATGATTTTCCTTATTGAACTTATCTCTCGTCAAACACATTTCTCGTCAATAATTCGCTCTATCGCTTCTTTTTTAAATCTCTAATAAAAATATATTTATTAGAGAATAAGTCAACTTATATTTAGTAAATTTTACTTTAATAAGGCTTATAATTATAATATGTTAATATTTAATAATAAGAATACTAATTAAAAGATAAGTAGTAATTCAAATCGTAATTATAAGATAAGTTAATATTGACTTATAAAACACATAATTAGAAAATAAATAGTAATTAGATTCATATTAGAAGACAAATAAGAATTTATATAAATATTTTAATATATAAATTCTATAAGTTTCGAGACATTTTAGTGATATCAATAATGTTGCTGATATGTTCGGTGAAAATCCTCAAACCAAACATTACAGTTTATTGGATGCGAGATATATAAAAGAGTTTGATTATGTTAGTGCGGATAATTATTTGAAAGATTTTAAAAGTGTAGAGATTGTTGGAGAAGAGTGTGAGGGAGTTGGATAAGAGTGTGAGATATTGGTTTCAAAAGAGTGTACTATATCTATGGATTGTGACATATTTGACATGGTTAAAAAAGAAGACAAAGATGAGGATGTAAAAGAAAGTTTTGAGAATGTCTTGAAAGATAGTGTTGATAAAAATCATGTTTTAAATGTGGAAGAATTGTCATTGGACACTTATAAACTGGTAGATGATTTGCAATATTGGAGCAATTATAAAAGTACTCTTATTTTTTATGAGATTGATACGAGTGCATGTCAATTAGTTCTAAAAAAGATAGACCATATCCACTTGATTTGAATTTATGTCACATAAGTAGCGAGAAAACAGTTGACTTCATAAATGATGGTGAGAACTATATTTTGTATCCATTAGAGGATAATGGTGTCTTAAAAACATTTTCTAAAAGTGTGTTATCTTTTAGTACAATTGATGGGTTTAAAGAAGTTGCAGATGGTTCAAGTTCTATGTTGACAATTCAGAATTTGTTGTTACAATATATTGATCTTGTGGAGGGGTTCAGATACAAAATTCTAAAAAGATGTTTGTCGATAAAAATACCACCATGAAGTGATAAACAATATGTAGATGAAGTCTTTCATATCCAAAGATTAACTCGAGGTCGAGTTCTTCACAAGTGGGAAGGACTGATGAGGACAAGAGACCTCATATTTTAGCCGGAATTTTAGTATTTAATATTTAGAAAAAAAGTTTAAATTATATTGAACTTATTTATATTATAATATATCTATATAAGTTATGTGAAGAAAGTTCCAATTTATATTGGGCATATTTATTTTATATTTTCATATCAGGTGATAATATATATATTATCTCTGAATATTGTAAGGATGATTATTAAAAGGCTTATTTATAATTTAAACCCTGTGTTATTAACAATATACAATTCAAACACTCTTTTATTATATTTAGTAAATTTAACCCTATATTTTTTAACTATTTACAATTGAAACCTTTTTTAAAATAATTACTAAAATTTTAAAATAATTAGTAAATTTAACCCTATGTTTTTTAATTATGTACAATTGAAACCTTTTTTAATATAAATAATAAATTTAACCCTACGTTTTAAAACATTTAGTAAATTTAACCTTGATTTTTTAATTTCGGAATAAATAAATTTTATATCTAAAAAGTATTTTCGAGAATATATTGATCGAAGAGTATTTTTGAAAATAAATTAAATTCGGTGATGAACATTCATGAATTTATTGAGCGGGAAGTGCGATGGCAAGATGAAATAATATAAACACATATTAAAATTTTATTGAACATATATAATATATTATACATACAAATATATTAATATAGAAAAGAAAATCTAAATATCCATTTTATAAGAAAAAATCCTAATAATTGCAAATATCTATTATGCTTAGATAATATCTATACAAAAAAATTGACAATAGTGCATTTGACGAATATTTATTCAAAATTTTGTCGTAAAATTTATTTTATTCCGAAATTAAAAAGTCAATGTTAAATTTACTTAATGTTTTAAAACGTATGGTTAAATTTACTATTTATTTTAAAAAAGGTTTCAATTGTACATAGTTAAAAAACATAGGGTTAAATTTACTAATTATTTTAAAAAAGGTTTCAATTGTAAATAGTTAAAAAATGTAGGGTTAAATTTACTAAATATATTAAAAGAGGGTTTGAATTGTATATTGTTAATAACACAGAGTTTAAATTACATTTAAGCCTTATTAAAATTATTATTAATTGAATTAAAACCCTAGAGAATTTTCTCTTCTTTTTTTGTGGAGTCAAGAATTATTCTTTGTGGATTCAAGGATTGTCTTGTAGATTTAAGGTATTTAAATATTTCTCGTGTAAGACTCCATTATTTATCTGTTAATCCGCTTCCGTTCTGTGTCAGATGATTATCAACACAACTCACCACAAAACTATTCTTCACTCTATAGCACCTTTAAAGTTCAAGAACAATCAGAATCATCAGAGACATATTGGTCGAGGAGCACGAATGACGACAAAATCATGATCCGGGAGATGAAACAAGAGCAAGAATTAGTTGAGATAAAGAACGAGGATAAACGTTACATAGGCGTTCGAAGACGTCCGTGGGGAAATTTTGCAGCAGAGATAAGAGATTCAACAAGAAAAGAAATGGAAGGAGGGTTTGGCTCGGAACATTTGATAGCGACGAGGAAGCGGCCCTTGTGTATGATCAAGCTGCTTTTTTGATGCGTGGATCTCTAGCTCGACTCAATTTTTCGGTGAAAAGAGTAGAAGATTCTCTCCGGGAAGTAAAGTATAGGTGTAAGGATGGATTGAACTCCTGCTGAAGCCTCGAAGGAGAGCCATAAGTATTCCAGGACTTGGGAGCTGATCTGCTAGAGGAGCTTCTAAACAAGTCTGATTGTTCTTCTACAAGTTTTTAATGTTTTTATATATCTCTTGCATGTTAATGCCCCCCCCCCAATTTAGAATCATTCACTAGACACCAAATAACCGAAACCCTANTCAACCCACCTCTCACCATTAAAAAACTAAATAAACGGTTAGAATTTAAAAAAAAAAATTACGCTCTATAATGTAGCGTATACACTACATTATAGAGCGTATGTCTTTATTTATTTATCTAGCCTTTTATGCCCTTACTGTGGGTAAAAGAAACTAAGTCAAAAAAAGCTTGAAAACCTAAACATATCTGTACATAAGCGCTTTTATATAACGTACCTTTAGTTATATTTTTTTAACTACTTAAATCAACTAGTTCAACTCCAAAATACAATCAAAAATCAAGATCAATACAAATCCAACTTCAAAATACCATAAGCAACTTAAAATTATAATACAACTTCAACTTTGAAATCGAATCTTCTCCCAAATTCAATTTTTGAAATCTTCAAGAAATTGAATCTTCTCTTCCCAAGCTCAATTTTTGAAATCTTCAAGAAATTGAATCTTTTCCCAAATTCAAAGTTTATGAAAAATGGGTATTAGATAGCTCAAAATATATTGGATTATGAAATGGACAAAGTTAAAATGAGTTTTAGAGAGCTCGTAGAAATCTCCAAAAAATGGTATGATAAAAGAACAAGTGTGTTTCTGGGAGATAATGGTGTGTATTCTCGAGAGACATATAATAGAGCGTAACTTTAAAAGGGTAAAATGAGAATTAAAAAATATGTACATACGCTCTATAATAGAGTGTATGAGCATTTTTTTTAAATCTCAGTCGTTGATTTATTTTTTTAACGGTAAGAGATGGGTTGGTTGATTATCAAAAGATATATATGGTTGATAAACAGTTATATATATATATATGCGCAATTATAGTTGATAATATATATTTATAAATTACAAAGGACACCAAAAGAGAATATTCCATTGTAAATTGTCATACATATAAGGTAAAGAATAAGGTACATTATCACATTTAGTTCTCTCGTGAAGAACTGGATTTGTTTGTGATACGCAAAACAACTTGATTATCACAATTCAAAACTGCAAGTGGGTAAGTCTTTCGACCCCATATCTTGAAGCAAAGTGGATAACCAAGTTACTTCATAGCTAACCAATGCCATAGACACTTGATCTTGCAACAATTGTTTGTTTCCGTTAAGAAACCAGTTTTCCTAAAAACTCAAGATGTGACTGACTTACCTAGACCCCTGTCAACTGAACTCCGATATTATGTTAAGTTACCGGTTCTTCTAAAACCTCAAGGTGTTACGAGACTGGCTTACTAGGATCTTATATTATTATAATAGTTTCATAGATTTACAAAAGAGTAGAGAAGCTCCGAGCCTGATACATAAACCAGATGCTGATTTTCCAGAAAAAATACAACTTGCCCAGTCTGAGTGACAATAAGCTGTTAGTTGTGCAGCTGATTTACTAGCCAGCAAAATTCTTTGTCCAGGATTCCTAGCTAGGTACCTTGATAGTTATTTTGCTATTTGCATATGATCATAGGGAGGGTGTTGCATTTATTGTGTACCTTCATTCTTGAAGATATTAGTGAATTTTGTTTAAGGAAGGATTAATGTGAATTCTAACTTCAAGACGTTTAAAATGTGGTTGACTGTGGTGGGTGCATGAAAATGGAGGGGCTTTTAACTGGAAACAAAGGTTTGACATTATTTTTGGCACTGCCAGAGGTTTTGCCTATTTACATGAATAATTCCATGTAAGAATCATACATCGAGACATAAAATCAAGCAACATACTACTCGACGAAGATTTTCAGCCTAAAATTGCTGATTTCGGATTGGCAAGACTTCTCCCTGAGAATCAAAGTCATGTTAGTACCAAGTTTGCTGGGACATTGTAAGTTGATACAACTCACTTCAACTTTAAATAATTTTATTCTTCTCAAATTTCGACTATCACTAACTCATCCTTAAACAAGTGCTAGAAATACTACCTTACTCATTGAATGGAGTATGATTTTCTTACATATATATACAGGGGATATACAGCGCCAGAGTGCCATACATGGGTAATTGACTAATTGTCTGAGAAAGTAGATACATACAGCTTTGGAATCATAGTCCTCGAAATTATTAGTGACAGAAGGTGCAACGATGTCGAGGCTACCAATGGATATCTTCTTGAAGATGTATTTCATCTATCAAATTTGCACTCATAAAAATACATTCTCTTTATTGAATTAATAAATTATACCCATTTTTATTATTATAGGCATGGAGAATGTATGAGAATAATATGTATCTGGATCTGATAGACGAGACGCTAGACCTTGCTGAATACAGGGTAGAAGATGCCAAAAAAATGCATGGAAATAAGTTTATTATGCACTCAATCTCCAGTTTCTTCAAGGCCAACAATGTCCGAAGTTGTTGTCATGCTCTTAAGTGATCCATCTGAAAACCCTAGACTACCAAACAGAAGTATGCCTATGGATTTGTATAAGAGAGCCATGGAAGACTCATCTATATCTACCGGATCATCAACCAAAACTGCTACTACAACATTCACAGGTCGATAAATTTACTTCAATGTTCGTCTGTTTTCATTTGTCCGTGTGCCTTTGATTCTACAACATTGCTATCCTTTTACTAAGTTCACGTCTGAATAACCTTTTAATTAGGCTGCAATGTTAATGCTAATTCATAAGAGTAAATATTTCATATTCTTGTGTTATAAAATTTTGAATGGCACATTCAGTCATTTTGTTTCACCTAAAATTCATTTTCTTGCTTGTTTGGTTGAATGAGGATCTTTGGTTTGAGACTATGGGGTAAACTCGGCATTCATTAATACTGATCGATCTCTAGCAGAGTAGATTAGTGCATCTTTTTGTTTGGCTAACAGGACTTGAAGACTGGTGTTTGAGGTAATATGTATGTAAATATCAAAGGACAAGTTGCTCTACTTTCTTGCAAAAGAGGCTGAACCTCATAACTTTACCACATATATATACTATCTTATGTACAATTTAAAAATTAAAATAAGTGGACTTTGTTTTTATAGCAAATATATATGTTTTTTTATAATAAATATGTATTTAGTCCTGCTGGTACAAAACTAGCAAAGTCAAATTGAATAAATTTATATTTTTGGGAGGCTACTAAAATTTTGCAAATTCAAACTTTGGTAAAGAAGTTGAAGTTTATATAATAAAAGGAATTATATAAAATTGTTTATATTTTTTTTAGCGAAATAGACCAAATAGATAAAAAAAAATACATTAATAAATTAAAAATATCACTAAGTATAATAATGATTCTCTAAATTATAGATAACTAAAAAGGTGTTTTGTTCTAATGATATTATCTGTAATGGTTAGCTAAAATTTAAAATTAATAATATTATTATTCATATTTCAACGTACATTTTAAACAGATATATTTTTAACGACTATTTTCTCAAAAGCTATATTTATAACGGCTCCATTTTCAACGATTTTATTTTAACAACTATATTTTCATATCCTATATATATATATGTTATAACTTGTAAAATTTTAAAGATAAGATTCATTCTAAAATAATAATTCTTACAAATCATCATGTCAAATATTCTTCGATTGATGCGTGAAATGATGAAGGCGGAAGCAGAAGAGGAAGAAGAAATGTTAACAATTACTACTATTGTTCAACAATATCGCCAACTTCAAAATGAACGTTCAGTTTCACATCACGGTGGGTCTACACTAAATCATCGTGTCATTAATCGCAACAGAGAAGAAGTTCATGCTCGACTTTTTCATAATTATTTTTCCGGTATTCCTACATATCCAGAGACAATATTTCGTAGAATATTTTAGATGCGTCGTTCACTATTTTTAAGGAATGAGGATTAAATTACAGCTCATGATAATTATTTTATTCAAAAATTGACGATGTGGGAGTCCGTGGATTATCATCACTCTAGAAAATAACTGTTGCACTTAGAATGCTTGTTTATGGAACGGCTGCAGATTCTGTTGATGAATACATTAGAATTGGCGAAAGTACAACTATAGAGAGTCTTAAAAGATTTGCAAAGGCAGTTGATGACCAAACATAGAAGATACAACGAGATTGTTAGTGGTTCCTAAACAACGCGGCTTTCCAGGTATGTTAGAAAGTATTGATTGTATGGATTGGAAGTGGAAAAATTGTCCAACTACATGGCAAATGACTAATACTGGCCATGTTCATTAACCTACTATTATTTTAGAAGCAATAGCTTCATATGATCTTTGGATTTGACATTCTTTCTTTGGATTACCTGGATCTTTAAATGATATCAATGTGTTAGATCGGTCCAATGTTTTTAATGAATAAGCAGAAGGTCGTGGACCTAAAGTTAATTTTAGTATTAACAAGCACGAATATAACATGGGATATTATCTCGCTGACGGTATTTATCCTTCTTGGCCAAGTTTTGTTAAAACTATTTCAGCCCCTCAAGGAAATAAAAGAAAGTATTTTGCTGAAGTACAAGAAGCGTCTCAAAAAGATGTTGAGCGGCGTTTGGAGTGTTACAATCTCGATTTGCAATAATACGTGGACCTTCACGTTTTCGGGATGTCGACACAATGAAATATATCATGACATCTTGTATTATCTTGCACAACATGATTGTTGAAGACGAAAGAGAATTACACATTTCGGATTATATATAATTATGACATAGATTCCGATACACCAACAATTTTAATGAATATACGTTCGAGGGATATCAAGGAATTTATTCAGATACATCGACAAATTCGAGACAAGAAAACTCATACCCAGTTGGAAAATGAACTTATCGAGCATTTTTGGCAAAGTTATGGCGGTAATATGTAATAAAATTGTATTATTTTTATTGTTATTGTTATTTTGTATTTCTCATTTTATATGAATAAAATAACATATTTTTCGTTAATTGTCAATAATTTAAACAGTTGAATAAAAGAGGAATACATTTCTTCATTATTATTATATAATAAACTAATATAATTATGAATAAATTAAATAAATTAAGCACTTGGTTTTTTCCTCATCTTTAAATTAAACCCAATTCAATAAATTTAATAAAAAGAAAAATAGGCGGAGAGAGAGATTGGGGCAGGAATCCCGTTGGTGGATTTTAGAGAATAAACTAGACTAGTGAATATAGAAAACCTATATACAGAACTGTAAAATTATACATAAGGGGGAAGGTGCGTTGGAGTGCTCCCAATCATTTCCATTCTTTATATTGTGTATGCCACGTAGGATATAGATAATGGGGGAGGAGGGTTTGAGTTGCTCTTATACACAACCATTATAGATAACATGATTGGAGTTGCTCTAATATTATAAATCTATATCTTATATAACCGGACTGATTTTAAGCAAACGAAACTAGCACAGAATAAAAATATTTAATAGAGTACCTAGGTAGTATTAGCAGTAGTGTGCAGCCTATTGATCAAACAATGCGTGAATTTACAGTAGTATCAGTTGTTACAATTGACAAGTATGATACCCTTTTTCTTCAAGGCTTTAGGTAACAAGTAACACTTTTCTTTCACCTCTGTTCATGTTAATTTCTATTTCTCCGGTATCCCATTAATCAGAAAATGTCGCATGTGATATGAAACATTTGATGTTATTTTTAGCAGAAACGACAGTCGAGAAAAGTGAAAAATAAATCCAATTGCCCAATGGCACAACCCAATTTTCAATTCATATCTCTGTTGTACCAGCTTTTTGATCTCTCTACATGTAGAAAATATTGAAAAAAATAAAATAAAACCCAAGTAAAAAAGAAAAATAGTAAGCTTCTATACTACATAACAGAAGTTAAATTAGCATGCATGCATGCATGATTGCTCAATAACCAATTCTTCAGTGTCTGCACCCGGATCAAAACATTTTTTTCTTCATGTAGTCTCCTCTTAGCATGAAAATATCTTCAATCATCAACACAAGACATATTCTGGGACTACTTTGAAGCAAAATCGAAGGAAGACATACATGATAATTAGCGATACTTGAAATTAGGTCATTAATTCGATCGATTCAACCTGGTCTCCCTAAAGTGAATTCCAAGCTTGGGTTTTTATGGTCCAAACTAGATCCTAAGTAGCTCTTCAGCTGTGCAGAATCACATTCCTGTATCCAACAAAATTAGACATATAATTAGTATGACTACTAGAATCAAAGGTGCCATCTCAAAATCTATCACTTCTTCACATTCCATGCAATTTTATATAATGTACAGAGAAGATTTTTTTTACCTCAATCTCATGTGCGGCAGATCTTTGCTGGGAGGTAAAGGGTCTGATCCGGTCGGGGTCAACTGAGTTAGTCTGCAACCAATCCTCTCTATTGCTGAAAATATTATGTCGAAAAAATAAGAACTACTTTAATCATGAGTATCTATCCAAATATAGTGATGAGGAAAAAATTAGCCTCTCAATCTCATCATATAAATATTGCAGTACATATGCAGTATATGATAAGGGTGAGGGAGGCTTGGAAGGGATAATAAGATCAAATTGTCAACTTTTTAGTACCCGTAGGGATGAGCAAAAATCGAACCGTAAACCGAAACCGAAATCGAGAAAATCGCAGCATTGGTTATTGGTTTGGTTACGGTTTGTAATTTTTGAAACCGCACATGGTTGGTTTGATTTTCATTTTTATAAGAAACCGAACCGACTAAAAATCAAACCGTACTAAATTAATATATATATATAATTTTTATTGTAATTATTATATTAATATATATTATAAATTAAATAATAAATAGTTACTAGTTAATAAAAGTAGTGTATATTCATAAATATGAGAAGAATACTTACCTTATGTATTGCATTAATTAAAACATATATTAATATAGTATTTTTTAAAGCAAAATTAGTCAAATTCATTTATTTTTGTTATTAAAAATAATATTAGTAGTTTGTATATACAATGATTCGTTACATCAAATAATATCAAATTTAATATATGATAATATAAAAATATTCATTACATATTTTTTTAATTTAAATGGAAAAAAAAGAAAAATATATTTATTTTTTATATAAATTTTAAAACCGAAATCTATAGCCTAAAACTTAGGATTGGCTCCTATCCTAACAAAATTTAAGTAAATTAATTCCGAATTCGAACTTAGGATTAGCCCCGATATCCTAATAAAAATTTAAGTAAATCAAATTCCGAATTCGGTCAGAATCAGACAAAATGCACCTGTCCTCGGGGTCAGGTTCAAAGTAAAGCATAAATCTAAAGTTTAGAATGATCTGTCATCAGTTTAAACCTTCTAATTACTTTAATTTACCCTAATCAACCCGAAGAGCATTAGATATACTGCATATATACATTTGCTAAACTTAAAGCTAGTAACGTTGATAGTCTTATGTACGTGTTCCTAACTAATTATGTATGGTATATGTAGAACTAGCTAGCTAGCTTAATGTTGCCTCATGAATTATACTTATAATCTATGACACTGAGATAGCATGTTCCTAATTTCTTTTTATGATGAATACCATTTAGAGTTTCCCTACAGTATTATAATTTTGGTGTTATCTTAATACTGTAAGAATCAACAAATCTTGAAGTCTATATATATGAAGATATATCAACTTATTAGTAAGTAATTATTAATTTCTAGTTTCAAAAGCTTCCTCTACATCAAAACCACATTCATTTCTGAAAAGAATTCACCAAGATGTAAAGCAAGATCAACTAGACGACTCAATGCCACTAAAGTTTGAACTTAGAGGAATTGTACGTCGTGCCTCATGATTATGTTAATTAACTAAGTTTGTTTCTTCGTGCATGGGTACTTGTAACTTTCGTTTCTTAGGTTATCAGCTTGATTTGTCTTGCTTTAGTTTATTATAATACTATATATAGTTTGAAGGTTTCACAACATTATTTCTATCTCCTAAGAAGGGTAGTTATTTCATTTACTCTTAAAAAAATAAAGATGTACAGGAGTAACAGGACCAATGTATATATACCTAAAATTGTATTAAATTAACTTTGTAACCCGTTTTAACGCCAACTATTTTCTCTGACTCTCTGTCTCATTGCTAGTAGGAGTAATCACTTTTAGAAATTTTACATATTAATAAATTTTAAATATCATAATTTTTTTCATTTGTATCCATAATTATTACATTGATACATGATGAATAGAAGGCCAACATTAAAATACAAATAAGCTGCTGGAAAATTGTTCATACCAGCTATATGTATGCATCAATTCCTAATTAGTGTCGTAGAATTAAAAAACCTAGATACCATAAACATTTAAACTTACTACTAATTGCATTAATGCTAGCTTTAGGGAATTTAATCCTCACAATTAATCTTACTTTCAGAGGGTTCATTAATTACAACTAGGGCGGATGCACCAAAAAAATTTTAGGGGGCAATCCCATTATTTTATAAAATACCTTCTTATAATATTTAATTTTAATGGGGGTACTTGGATATTTTTGTAAAATTTAGTGATGAAATTTTGTAAAAGAAAAGATTTTAGAGAGGAACATGTGCCCCTTACTAGATCCAATCTTGATTACAACCCTCTTCTAATGTTTGATACTTAGGTACATTAACCTACATTACCATATAATAATGTTATACTCCTTCGCCCCATTTTACTTTACTCTTATGGGGGAAAAATTGTCTCAAAATAGTTGTTCTAATCTTATTTCAATATATATATATATATTTTACATATTTTGCCAAGATTACCCTTACTCCTATTTCCCAAGTTTGACTGTAAAACTCATTTTCAAATTTATTTATTATTGAAGACATTTATTAGGAGTAAACATAGAAATAAACCATATAATTAAACATTTTCTTATTATGTTTATTTTTTTCATAAGAATCAACTGAAAGGGGACGGGGAGTAATGAACAACAACAAAAACAACGAAACAAGTTTGTTATGAGCAAATTTATCAGGGAAGGTATAGCTCATTTTCCAAATAAAAAATATTAAGACTATATATCCAGAAAGAAAAATGTAGGGAGAAACAACTGCACAGGCGTAGCCAATATACCAGCAGTGGGGTCATGTGACACCCCTGGAATTTAAATAAATAAAAATTTTATATGTCTATTCTTTTTAAAAGAGTATTTATTAACATCACTGAAATTCTATAAAATTATATGTATTTTGAATGTTGGTAAATTTTTTACCTCTCGCCAAGAAACGCCCCCTTCAACCAAATATGCTGTATGGCATCAGTTTTATATAATTAACTTTCATTTCTCGTCGTACTATTTTTTCCGAACTATTCCATATCCTCAAAACTATATTGTTCATAACAA
>QRFB01018711.1:0-20111 GCA_008931105.1 Oenanthe javanica
TCATAAAATATGATATAAGATTGTTTCCATCTTTAACTAATATGGTAGATAAATATTAGGAATGAGGTATGCATAGATTGTCTCAATTTGAGGATTTTCACTTGTGCTCTGAGATTACGATCTCTGTATAGATCATTGTAACCTTCTTATGATTTGATTATATTCGATCGACCCTAAAATTTGGTGCTTTGTTAGCGGGTTCCGACTGTTTGAATAGGTATTTGTTACCTTTGCCCATATCTAGTTCTGCATCAACCATGTTCTTAAGACAATTATATTGTGAAATATACGAATATATTATGTCTGAGGTCTCCTTCCCTCCATATTAATTCTTGTAAGTTGTAAACAAATTTTGCTTATGCACGTGCTACAAATTCATGATAAAGTCTTGTCTGTTGGTCCTCACTTATGCCGCTAGTCATTAATTATATCAGCAAAATAGTTCAAACCAACATAAGATGCTAAGTTCTTACTACTCACAAATGGATTAGAGGGATGGTTTAAGATAAATTATGAAGATATGTCACATTTAGCTTCAGCTACCTTCTGCCTTTAGTATAACGTCTTTTCTTTTGTACTTGTGTAATATAAACTTGTTGATTTCTGAGTCTCATAACTTCGTCTAAGAGGTAGTACTTATTTATGATTTGTTTCTCTCAATTTCTGGACAATATCTGCCACTATTTATCTATTTCTCGGAGTATCGTGTAATTGTAGTTAATCTTACAGGTTTGCAGAAAGAAAGATATGCTCGACAAACTATTAAAGTCTACAGCGAAAGCAAGAGAGCTGCAAGAGAAGTATTAATAAACCTCCTTTCTGTTTATTGTCACATCTTTCTTTTGTTACTATCTTTATTGTCCACACATCAGGGCTCCAGGACTAAAATCTTTAATGTTATATAGGGGGTTCCAACAAGCTGCTCTTGACAGACTCATTGGAATGGCTTATCAGAAATACATGGTAATTTGAACAACTTTACTCCTTATCAGTTATGTCCTAGACGAATATATTTCACGAAAGACATTTTGATGTATGACATAAGTGCCACTAGGATATATCAGTGAAATTATCTTTGACATTGTTGGTGGTGTTGTCCGGTAATAAATATATATATTGCAAGTGGAAAACATTAGCATTAGCATGTTATATGGTATAATGAGAAAATTGTTTATACTTCGCAAACTCTTAGGTAGTGTTCTTATGTACTGTGTTATTATTATCGATGTTTAATTGCATATCACATTTAATGACAAATGATAAAAATATATGACTTCAATGGTAAGGTTCTACGGGAAACTCCCATTACATGGGGAACCACCTAATTATTTGCATTTTTTGTAATGTTAATTTGTTCTACAATATGTTCTCTATTATATTATTCAACATATATGATCTGTAGTTTGCCTTTTATTATGTTCTTAAACTTATGTTTTGTAATATGTTCTCTCTCATGTAATGTACTACTATAATTTTAGAGAACATACTTTAATTTTTTTTAATTCATTGTTAACATGTATTAATCATCTAATCTAGATAGTTGAACCTTAAAAAGTGGTTGGGTCTGGTCGAATTGAAGAAACTAGAAGGCTTGAGACTAGATTCCCTTCCCAACTAATTAGTAGTTCCTATTTTAAGTTTAGCCTATATATATTATTTGTCACTAAAGTTTGATGTATGTACTTGTGGCTGTTTGTCCCAAGTTTACTATATGGTTGTTAAAACTATTTAATTTTTAACATAATTTGTGCCTAGACTTTATTTCTGACATATGCTGAACAACCAGATCCTGCTCTGTGAATTCCTATCACTCTCTTCTCAACACCGAATTAAGAAAAACCACATGCCCTGTTGCACTGACATATTACTTCTATCTCATTAATCATCTAGTTATTGATTACCCTAACCAGCCTGTTGCTTTCATTTGACCAGTAAAGCGTGCTTTATTACAAGGCCGCATGATCTTCTGTTACTTGTTACTTGTTTAGACTGGAGAAGGGTAAGGGGTCATTTGGCAAATTTGAAAAATATTGCTAAATGATTAAGATTATTATAATGAATCATATTGTTTGGTAAACAAATATCTAGAATGTCTGAATAATATTATTTTCCAATTTTACCTATATAAATAATTTTGCTTTTTGCTTTATGATATGTATGTTTAAAATAAAAATTACACTCGTAGGGAATATACATACATAAATATAGAAAATATGTATTTGTAGTTAATAAAATACTTGAAAATAGTAAGTATTATATTCTAGAAGATACGAGGACTGTGTATATAATTATAATGTAATATGATATATATATATATATATATTATGTAATTGATAATTATATTATAAATCTATAATATTAGTAGTATGTCTATTCAATGTTAATTAATATTAATTTCTTAAATACAATTATACTATTGGTACGTCTATTCAATTTTTAATACTCCGTCCGTCCCATATTAAACATCCTAATTTTTTTCAAGTTTTTTAACGCATTTCCACGCAAATAAAAAACATACTTGTAGATAATATTTTCTCATTTTTTCGTTTTGTATAAAAGTTTCGAGTTTTTTTTACACATTTTGCACGCAAATAAGAAACATACTTATAGATATTATTTTCTCATTTTATTCGTTTTGTATAAAAACATGATGTTCAAACTTTAAAACAAAACAAAAAGTATGAAAAAAATAATATGTACAGATATATTTTTATATGTGTGGAAACGCATGAAAAAAACTTGAAAAAAATTAGGGCGTTTAGTATGGGACGAAGGGAGTAATAATCTTTTATAAAAAAGATCTACATGAAATTCTAGAATTAGGATATAGCTGTAAAAGTTTTTACAAACCATGATGTGCAAAGGTTTATCACAGTAAAAAGGAGTAAAGTGTATTTGCATGTTAGCCGGCATGTCACTTGCAATATTATATTTATGAAACTACCACTTTCTATATTTAAGTTCACATTGTCTATTTTAGCTAATTTCATGATAGTTTTTTTTGTTCAATTTATGTTTCAACGGCTATGGCTGTATCATATATGTTTGTCACAACTAAAGTATATGCAACTGAAACAATAATTTGATAAAAAAAGGTCTTCAAAAAGTCAGTTAAAATAGGTGAAATATGTATAAATGTAACATTGTAACCAAATGTAAACTATGGTATTGCAAATGGTAGTTTCAAAAATCTAATATTACAAATAGTATGCTAGCCAAAGTGTAAGTATACTTAATGCACTTTACTCTAAAAAGAAATTCTGGCAGGTTTTTAGAAATGAACAGTTCAAGAGTAGATAAATTTGAATACCAGATGATGTAAATATATTAACTGCTCAGAAAAGTGTATGTTCAACTCTATGCTCTCTTAAATGAGTGGCTCCTTGGTGTCATGGGTGTTTTTTGTTGTAGATAAATTTTTGCTCCACAATTTTTGAAATTTATCAAAAATTCAATTAATCTCTTTCCTTTTTCTGGTTGTTTATATCGCGTAGGCATTCACTATTAGCTCCAATTTCTATTTCCAGCATTGTGGGGGGAAATAGGAAATTACTTGACTATTTGATATATGAAGGAACACATGCGCGAAGAATGCATCTAACCTTTGGTTTACTTCGATTTATTATATGGGCAGCACATTGATAATCTTTAATTTTTATTTGACAGAGTTGTTGGGGCCCAAATGCCCCAGGTGGGAAGAGTGCCAGCGGAAAAATGGCCAAGCAAGCTGCTTTAGCGTTTGTTAAACGGACACTGGACCGGTGCCAGCAATTTGAAAGTACAGGCAACAGCTGCTTCAGCGAGCCTTTATTCAGGGAAATGTTCCTCTCTAGGTTATCCCAGTTCAGTGATGCTCAACAATTAGCTGCTAGCACAGATGGTGAATCTGGAAAACTTTATTGCATTGACGGTAGAGTTTCAGGTAGTGTTTATTATCCATAAGGCATAAACAAATCAGAAGTTTCATTACATTTCTGGTATAATCTTTATAGGTCCTGATTTACATATCTTTTTGAGCTCCTATAGGTGTACAGTCACAGCAAAGTCCTTCATTAAGCAACAACGATATGTATTCTTTTGGTCCACTCTCATCTATGAACAGCCCAGCTGAGAGAACTATCGGAAATGAAGATACATGGTCAAATAGAGTGAAAGAGAGGGAGTTGTTACTTGATGATGTTGTTGGGGGTGTTGTTAGAACATCCCTTTCAAGTAGTGCTAAGGGAAAGAGGAGTGATAGGGACAGAGAAGGAAAGGGGAACAACAGAGATTTTTCATCAAGAAACGGAACCCCTAAAATTGGTCGGCCAACATCTGGTAATGTCAAGGGAGAGAGGAAATACAAGTCAAAGCCGAAGCAGAAAACAACTCAACTATCTGCAGTTAATGGGCTTATTGCAAAAGTTTCTGAGCAACCAAAAACAGGATTATCTTCTATGCCAAATTCAAGCGGAATGCGAACAAGTACGGACAAGGAAAAGAATAACTTTAGCTTGGATATGTTGGCCACCTCTGAGGCCATTGATTTATCCAACATGGATGCCCTGGATGTTCCTGATGATCTTGGTGATCAAGGGGAGGACATTGATTCATGGTTTGGTATTGATGATGATGGTGGGTTGCAAGATAATGATTTTATGGGCCTTGAAATTCCAATGGATGATTTATCGGAATTAAATATGATGGTGTGAAGCTTCTATTGTTGTAAAGACCAGTTCATTATACAGATTTACAGAGGAAACATTATCACTGTTATAAGAAGTGACCATATACACAGAGGGTCATGTTACTTCCCAGTCTACAATTAGGCTAAAGATTCTTTCAGGAGCACCACATGAGTTAATCTTTGAGTGAGCCCTTCGGATCTTTTCGATTTTGCTCCCGTCTAAGTTGGTCTCTCCAGCTGTACAGATAAGTTGAAGACTGAGCTAGGATGTCCAAGTCATATCTTAGTAAACACTGTACTCTGGTCTCTGGTTGTAGCAGTTACAAATTAGGGCACAATGCTGTTTGTACATATGTTTTTTCTCGTCAAGGTATCCATCAGAATAAGTTTCATGAAAGCAATTTTTTAGCCGTACTTTTACATATTTGTGTATATTATTATTACAAACGTGGTAATAGATTTCTGACAAGTTTTAATATATTGGTTAGAACTATTCATGTCTTGGAGAGTTGGAGAGAAGTTGTGCTCCATTATTGGGGTATATGATATTTACTTTTGTTACTTCTTGATATCTGGCCACCTCGAGTAGTTCACTTTCTGTCCAGTATACATTACATTATTTTCTTTGTTAGTTCACTTCTCCAACGAGTAGTTCGCTTTCTACCCCAATATAAACTACATTTTATATTTGCAAAATAATATTTTTTGACATTATATTTGCAAATTAATCTTTTTCCCGTCATCGGTAACAACATATAATAGCAATATTTGATAATTATCTTATTTTATATTTTGTGAACCGAAGAAATTTATAAAATAAGTAATTTTCTAAATAACTCTACTAAATTTTTCGCGCTAATTTATTTTGATTATTTTAATCTGTAGTCTTTGCTTGTAGTCTGATTCTTTATCTTGTTGATGCCCGCCATGGGCCACCGTCACATATTTTAACTAAGAGCAGGTCCATGGCATACCTAAATTTATAAAATAAGTAATTTTCTAAATAACTCTACTAAATTGTTTGCGCCAATTTATTTTCATTATTTTAATCTGTAGGCTTGCTTGTAGTCTGATTCTTTATCTTACATTCACCGATTATTTGTTGATGCCCGCCATGGGCCACTGTCACATATTTTAACTCAGAGGAGATCCATGACTTCCCTAAACGAGCTCTTAAATTCAAAAATTGGGAAGTCTCTAAATATGTTCTAAATTTTACTAGTTATGTTCTCCTCAAATTCATTTCCCTTCTTTTTCTTACATCTTTCCTCTTTTTTATTCTTTCCTCATTTTTAAGATTAACTAGATTCAAATTTATTATTATAATAATAGAGAATGAATATAACGAATATTGTTAAAGTTGATATGCAAAATAGAGTACATAAATCACTAAAACTCATTATTTTATAATATTTATTGAAAATCAACTGAGAAATTAATTGAACTTTGATCTTATGTGAATATCATCCCCCACCGCCACATATTTTTTCTGTGTTTTATCTAATATGACCCCACCACCACATATATTTTATCTGTTTTATATAATGTGAAGATATTACATACCAGGTAGTAAGCATTTTTTAAACTCAAATTTGTAGATATTTTGTATCAATAACTATAATTATAAACCTTTTAAGTTTTATGTAATTATTTTATTGACGTCTCTTTATTTTGATTATCACATGAAATTTACAGATTCATTTATAAAACTCTCTTTTACATAATAATATTTTTATTCCATAGATCAATAAATTAATTATTTAGCAATATTGAAGTAAATTTGCTAGATAAATAGATAATATTTCTGAAGTCCTAAATATATTGCTTTATCGGAAGTGAACATATTAATTATTTATATGATCTATGGCAGTTGACAAGTTTTAATATATTTTAGGTATGCTCTTTCTTAATAAGCGTGAATTTAAGATGTTTTTTTTGTGTGTGTAACATTGTTAATTTTCATTTAGTTTCTATATAATTCTAATTATATTGCTAACTTCAGATTCATACATCAAGTAAAGATTGTCACGCTTCCCACAAAATTTATTCTGGTTTTTACAAATATTCGGTATCAATGTATCATGGACTAAATGGTTATATCGTCATCTACCTATGTTCAAGTTTTATTTGATAAAATAAAAAGCTATAGTTTAAAAATTAGTTATAAATTTACTTTGTTATTACTTGTGTATATAATAAATGACTGATACATTATTTTTGAGTTTTAATTTTTTTTTTATCATATGAAAATAAAATGTATTTTTAAATATAACATTTAGAAATTTATTATTTATTATTTTAATATTTAACTTTATAGAATTTATAAAATGAAAATAATTATCAGTATTTTATTATTATTTTGTTAATTTTTATACATTAAAAAATATTTTACATTAATATATTTATCGATAGTAACTAATAAGTTAAAAATTATTTTTTACCACAAAAATACTTTTTAAGTGGAATATATATATATATATATATATATTAAACTAGCAGCTTGTATATATAGATATTGATTTTCATTTATATAAATATATTTATTATTTAATTTGATGTTGGCTAAACAATTTTAAAAAGTTAAGGATCAGCATGACTTTTAAGGACTTGGTGAAAAGTGAGTGCCAGCTGGTCATCCAATGTTAACTTATTGAATGAGATTGAGACGCGTGCACATTTCTACGTTACTATCCCACATGAGCCAAGATCATGCAGATGTTCACACGTTATGAGATTATCCGGTGGATTTCTCGAGATTATCATAAAAAGGACAGTTTCAAACGTAGACGTGGCAATACTTGAAACTAAAGTAACACGTGTACCTTTGAAATAACACGTGTACCTTTGAAAATTTGTAACCGATGTCAGTTTCAACTTTTGTAACAGTAATATTACTCTACAGATATATAGATAAGAAATGTCACGATGAAGATGGTAGTTGGGAGATATTAGTTGATAAGTTTAATTCAATGCAAAATTAATTTTATTTTAACTGTTATAAAAATTAATAATTGTAGCATTAGTATTATTATATTTATCGCTCACCAAATATACAAAACATGGTAAGAGACTAGACTCTGTAAATTAGACATTGAGCTGTGACTTGTGGACAATTAATAGTTGGGCACGTTAGTAAATTGGTTTCAAAGTTTTTGAGTATGTGTCCTTTGTTTATTCAACCTGTTTTTTTTATGTATAACATGGGATTTTCATCAGACTGACACCTGCTCTTTTTTTTTGGTTTTTGGTCAGCTTAGAGTTCTGAACACACAAGTAACTTGTAAGTTGTAACCCAACTAATGGAAAGAGAGAGAAACAACAGTATGGGTAAGAGACAATGCACCTTCTTTGTTTGATTTTAATGGTGCAAAATTACTGTAGGTATATATTTTGCTAATAAGTTGACAGATTTGTATCTTGTGCATGTACTGCAATTATAGATCTTTAGATTTTTTTTATCAGTTGTTTCACTTTTTCTTGGTTTTTGAATTCTGTGATTATGGTGTTAATTGAGAAGAGATATGTAGTGTCTCTAAAGCTTTGTACCTGGATTGATATCTGGTTTCTGAGGAATTATAGATATGATTCTATGAGCTTCTGTTGTCACTTGTAAGTTCTATTGTGAATTCTTCAATTTCATGCACTTGCCATAGTTTTTACATATTAAATTGTAATTTGTCAGAATTTATGTTTTGATTTAGTTAGAGGGTTGAAAAATATGAAATCAATGATCATTTCGGTGCTTTACTCTTAGAGTCAGAAGGTGACTCTAGAATGAGAGGGCATATCAATACATATAGCATGATATACATATTAAGTGTTTCTTGTTACACCTCAGGGTTGGGAGAGTTGTTTACTTAAGCATGTATATAGCATTGTTTAAGTCTAGATTATACAAATTGTCTGTTTTGCATATGCATAAATTCTTGTACGTGCCTATGTGGTCAATTGGTTTTTCTGTAATTTGGTTTTAAATTGGCTTATATGTCAGGTTATGTACAAGTGTGGTGGTTCAAGTGCTGAAGTAAAAGAAAGAGTGTTGAAAGGTAAGTCTAATTGATGGGGGAAGTTATGAACTCAAGTGTGTGAACAAAAGTACATATGGAGGATGTTTCACTTGAGGTTGCTATGCCATTAAAATTGAGTAATATTATTTGTGATGAGTTTGATCTAATAGCTCATATAGCAAGTTTGTTCTCGGAGCCAACATTTATCAAATTGCCTTTTGTGGCTATTGCCAGGGAAAGTTTTTGCTACAATTATAACAACCGCNTAGATCTTTAGATTTTTTTTATCAGTTGTTTCACTTTTTCTTGGTTTTTGAATTCTGTGATTATGGTGTTAATTGAGAAGAGATATGTAGTGTCTCTAAAGCTTTGTACCTGGATTGATATCTGGTTTCTGAGGAATTATAGATATGATTCTATGAGCTTCTGTTGTCACTTGTAAGTTCTATTGTGAATTCTTCAATTTCATGCACTTGCCATAGTTTTTACATATTAAATTGTAATTTGTCAGAATTTATGTTTTGATTTAGTTAGAGGGTTGAAAAATATGAAATCAATGATCATTTCGGTGCTTTACTCTTAGAGTCAGAAGGTGACTCTAGAATGAGAGGGCATATCAATACATATAGCATGATATACATATTAAGTGTTTCTTGTTACACCTCAGGGTTGGGAGAGTTGTTTACTTAAGCATGTATATAGCATTGTTTAAGTCTAGATTATACAAATTGTTTGTTTTGCATATGCATAAATTCTTGTACGTGCCTATGTGGTCAATTGGTTTTTCTGTAATTTGGTTTTAAATTGGCTTATATGTCAGGTTATGTACAAGTGTGGTGGTTCAAGTGCTGAAGTAAAAGAAAGAGTGTTGAAAGGTAAGTCTAATTGATGGGGGAAGTTATGAACTCAAGTGTGTGAACAAAAGTACATATGGAGGATGTTTCACTTGAGGTTGCTATGCCATTAAAATTGAGTAATATTATTTGTGATGAGTTTGATCTAATAGCTCATATAGCAAGTTTGTTCTCGGAGCCAACATTTATCAAATTGCCTTTTGTGGCTATTGCCAGGGAAAGTTTTTGCTACAATTATAACAACCGCAGGACTGGAATTTGTGCAAAGGCCATACCTACACAAGCAATGAAGGATAAAGATACTGTTTTGGATGTCATGAAAGTGGAAATGCACAATGGTGATATTTTGACTTCTAGTAATACAATCAATCAGGAGAACAATCACTCTCAATCTGTAGTCGGCGTAACTGATAGAATGGGTACTGAGCAATATGTAGAAGATTTAAGGACTAACTGTGAAACAGATGAACTAATCACCAGTAATAATAGGAAGAGTGTTGGCAGTCCTCAAATCAGTGACAAGCCTGATTTCTTGGATTCTGGCAGCAACTCAGAAATTGTTGTGGATTTCGTTGCTGCTGTAAATAATGCGGATTTCGTTGCTGCTGTAAATAATGCGGATGTGGAACTCGGTGGGACTAAGAAAAGACTATCTACCATGAATCTGGATGGTGCAAAAGAAAAGAAGATAAACACTTCTCTTGAAGATCTTGTTGTTGCTGCTGTAAGTAATGTGGATGTGGAAATTGGTGGGCTCAATCAGAAAAAAGCCACCGTGCTTCTTGATGGTATACAGGTAGAGAAGAACATGAGTACTGGGGATACTGTTGTTGCAGTAAATAATGTGGATATGGAAACTGATGGATCCAAGCAGATACTGTCCACCACACATCTTGCAAGTATACAAAAAAGCACAATGAATTCACCGCGGAAGCATAATCTGTTTAGTTTTGTTCCTAATTGGGGATTCACATCTCTGCAAGGAGGAAGGTCAGAGATGGAAGATGCTGTTGTTGGTATACCAAACTTTCTAGAAATTCCAACTCCAGTGCCAACCTTAGTTTCAAATGAGTTCAATCAAACTTTAAGTCCTTCTTCTGCTCATTTCTTTGGGGTTTATGATGGACATGGAGGTTGTCAGGTATATATACTTATTAAAAGTATACATCTCTTTGATATTCAGTGCCATATTGTTTTCTTTCTGAACTTTAAATTCAACAAGTTCATCTCTATTGCCTCATGTACATGGATATTCAGTTATGTAACTACTTAGTACTGCATTGAGATATTATATGTGGAAGTAAATATGCATGCAAGGAAATTACATGTAGTCATACATGTTCCTTAATAAAAAGTTACACTTATTCCTGTAATGTAATTATCAGTGGTCCTTTTTGCTAGGTTGCTAATTACTGTCGGGATCGTATACATTTGGCTTTGGCTGAGGAATTTAAACTTGCAAAAGAGCATTTACAAAGTGAAAATTCTGCGGATAATTGGCAGGAGCNTGTATAACATGGGATTTTCATCAGACTGACACCTGCTCTTTTTTTTTGGTTTTTGGTCAGCTTAGAGTTCTGAACACACAAGTAACTTGTAAGTTGTAACCCAACTAATGGAAAGAGAGAGAAACAACAGTATGGGTAAGAGACAATGCACCTTCTTTGTTTGATTTTAATGGTGCAAAATTACTGTAGGTATATATTTTGCTAATAAGTTGACAGATTTGTATCTTGTGCATGTACTGCAATTATAGATCTTTAGATTTTTTTTATCAGTTGTTTCACTTTTTCTTGGTTTTTGAATTCTGTGATTATGGTGTTAATTGAGAAGAGATATGTAGTGTCTCTAAAGCTTTGTACCTGGATTGATATCTGGTTTCTGAGGAATTATAGNCGGGTGTACTGCTGATGGGAAGGAACATAAATCTGAACCTATTGCTTCTGACGCTGTTGGCTCTACAGCTGTTGTTGCTGTTATTTGTTCAACCCATATTATGGTCGCCAATTGTGGTGATTCTAGAGCTGTTCTTTGTCGGGGAAAAGAATCTCTAGCATTGTCATTAGATCATAAAGTAAGCCCCATGTTTCTGTTATGATGTCTGCCTACTATTTAGGAAGTTTTTAAATCTCTATCGAAGGTTGACTTAAATTTCATTTGCAGCCTGGTCGATATGATGAGTGCAAAAGGATAGAAGCTGCAGGTGGCATGGTAATTTATTGGGACGAGCTCCGTGTTTCAGGTGTGCTTGCAATGTCAAGGTCCATCGGTAAGTGCATCTCAATCCTGTCCACAACCGAATGACATCATGTATTTTGCACGTCAATTATATGAAGGTGACATCTCACCTCCGGTAATTTGATTTACATTATTTCCGATGATCTATATTTTCAGGTAACTGTGGCCGTTTACCATGCAAACACGTTCTGGATATAATTAAAATAAAAGCACCATCTATATTCCAAATTACTAATTGAATTTAATAGTTAGTTCGACTTATTCCATTTCCTAACCTAGAAACGATGCGATTCATATGATCTTCAAAAGTAAAACAGATAACTTAGAATTGGTAGTAGAGATAAACAGTTTGTGATATTGAGCGTAACTTTTTTCTAATATGAAAATGTGTCCAATGAGTCCAGCTCAACTTTTATAATTAAATGAGAAGTATTTCCGGAAGGGAAGTATTTTGAGAAATGCTGATGTCCAAGATTATCAAAGGTAGGTGTTGCAGCATTGCTGCACATTGCGGATATTAGTGTAATCATTAGACTGCAATGCCAAAAAATTGTGTTTGCTCACCTCTCTGAAGATTCTATAGCAAAACAATGGGTATAAAAAAGAACTTAGTAGTGGAATGAAAACATTTTGAATTTGTCTGTACGATCATTGATGTTTCGTAAATTACTAAAATTAAGTTGCAAGTCATAACACTTCTTGTTCTCAGGTGATCGATATTTGGCACCTTATGTTATTTCTGACCCAGAAATGGTATTTGTTTACCGACAAAAAGAAGACGAGTGTCTGATCCTTGCCACTGATGGTCTGTGGGATGTGGTGACAAATGAGGAGGCATGTGATTTGGCACGAAAAAGGATATTTCTTTGGCACAAAAGGAATGGCTCCACCTTAACTTCAAGCGGTGTAGGAAGTAATTCTGCTGCTCAAGATGCAGCAACCTACCTCTCTGAACTTGCTCTCCAAAGGGGAAGCAAAGATAACATCTCCGTAATAGTTGTTGACCTGAAAGCGCAAAGGAAGTTTAAGAAGAAAACTGAAACTGCAAAGTGATGTTTACTAGTGTCGGTAGATATAACATGAACATTCAGTACTCACAGTCACAGACATGTATGTCTACAAAGTTAAGCTAATGTTGTTCTTTTAATTGCATTTGCATGTAATGTAATGCATGATTAACTATTTATATAATCGCATATGCACAGATTTCTGACATGAAGTGTCAATAAAGATGCTTCATAGTTGGAGAAACTTTGATCAGTGGCTTGTATTGCTTGTTTAAGCACTTTAAAGCTTTCTTCATCCTGCATTAAAGTCATAATCATGTTCTATTTCATACGCGTAAAATATTTATCACATGGTAAATTTGAGTAATCTTATGAGTTATGAGGAGAAGCATACATTAACATCACCCTCATAATTGAAAATCACATGTTTTAAGATACATTATTATTATTATTATTATTATTATTATGTAAATTTAATTTTTATAAATTTTTCATTTAAAATTTGAGAATATATTATGTACTTCGTTTTTAAAATTTTGGGTCAAAGGGTACTGCGCGTTTGTTCGACCAAACTCCAATCATGTAAAGTAGTATAAACTATAAAATGAAGTTTGACAAATTGGAAAGTTCGGCGCCAAACAAGCTAAAGGTACATTAGTGTACAGCTATATGCCTATCTTTAATGTAAGCATATTCTTTTCTGTACAAATAAGTTGAGAAAATGTAATATTTTGTGACAACACGAGTATATACTTATCAGTTCCATGTGATTACCTATTTATTTCACACAGGTTCATCTGTTTTGATTACCAACAAAAATTCGGAAATTTAAAAATTAATACAATTATATGTACCTTAATGCGATTACAGACCCACGGGATCAGAAGGCTCCATAAAAATTACCAGAATACAATTTTAACACATAAAATTAATATAATTATACTATGTCATCATAAATTAAACTATCATTTTGAACACATATATCACAACATTTATAGAGAGAGGAAGTATATTATTATAAATCAAATTATCATAAATTTTCGCTAAATTTATGAGAACCAATATAAAGTCCGTCAAATTCTACATAAAACTAAAGCTACCATAATTTTTTTAATTTATAAAATTAATTCAATTAAATAATTTATATTTTAAAATTATATTCACTTAACACTCCCTCTCTAATAGAGCTCTCTCATCGATGAGAGAACCTCCTTATCCTTTTTCGAGATCTGCCTCTTTCTTCATCATTTCATGTCTTCTCTATCATGTAACCATTTTCATCCTCTTATCTAAGTCACTTTCTTGTTTTATTAGTGCTTTTATTCAATAAAATCGATTTTTATTTTCAAAAGGTTGAAAAAACCATTCGAGTCTTAAATCTAATTCGATTTGGAGTTTTTTGAGTCTTTATTTGTCCCCAATTTACTGGGTTTTCATGTTTTGTTATGTTCAGATTGTATCGCTTTATGCGATTGTATCGCTTTGTGCGAGTGCTTGATGGTTTGTTACTTTGAGATTGATTTACATGGTGTATTGGAAGATCTCAGAAGCATGTATCGAAACCGAAATAGTGGCGAATATTGCAAATGCTCGACTTTCTCAAAGAAAGATTGTTCAGGGTGAGAGAGCATATGTTCTTTCTGAAATATCTAAACATGAATATTGGACTATCAATGGATTTTATTGGTAAATGTCAATTGTGACATTACTATTTTCAGGGATGATATAAATTGGATTTTTTGGGACACTTTCGTTTTCAATCTTAGTTTAGAGAATTTTTTATATCTATATGTTAATATATATATGTTAAATTCTTGTTAAATGATCTCGTAATTAAGTTACTCAACATTTGATTTGAGTCTCTTAATTGATTGCGTTAATGTAATGTTGCTTGAGTTTTATTGTAAATGCTTACTTTTTTTGACAAAAAAAAAAACACTCCATCTCTAATAATTTTTATAATTTGAATTAAATAAATGTCAGTAGAAGCTATATGCTTTGAGTTTGACATCGAAACGTTTAATATACACATCGTCGGTGGCCTGGGGGCACCCCAGGACCCTCTCTTTCGTAACCCCTAAATAACTCTCTCCCTCTTAATCTCTCTCTCTCTCTCAATCCTCATCTCATCTAACCAAACTAAAATAAACACATATTACAACTACAATACATACATTTTTATTACATACATTCTACTTCTCAGTTTGACCCTGCACTTCCTATTCATCATCAGGCAAGTCCTGTCATTTCCATAATAATATTTTCTACTTATCATACTTATCTTCTGTTTCTTTAAGGTTGATAATTTAGTGTTTCTTGGTACTTTTTTAGTGCTTGTTGTATATGATATATGTTAATTTTTGCATAAAGTTTTGAACTTTATGATTTTATGACTGAATTATAGTTCATTAATGTTGGGTATGTGTTAATTTTAGTCACTGAATTATAAAGTTTCAATCTTTAGCTTCTGGGGATCTTTTATACATATATATACATCTTATTTGTTAGTTGGGTTATGTATTTTTGTTGATCAATAATGATGAAATAAATGTTTGTTAGAAGGATTGTAAAAAGTCATTTTCAATTCTTGGTTGTATGCTTGTATGACTTGTTTCTTTACTGGTATGAATGTGCCCAGATAGACGATTATTGTTGCAGGTTTTAGACATTTTTATCATTGTTGTTGCGAATGAACTAGAATCAACAGCTTCCCTAGGTTTTGTTACTTGATAACCTCACTTAAATTCTTATGAAATAAGCATAGATCTTTGGTGTTGGAGCTATGATCTGTAATAATTTTAAGCTATTACACCTAATACTTTCTGTTACACAAATAAAATGGCATTAGGAAATGAACAAAATTCAAGAGTATGCTGTGATCAATGGAAAACCTTGCAAATTTTGTAGATATCTTTTGAGTGACATAATAACGATATTACTGTATTAAACTTGAGGACGTAGTGTTGTCACAGTGAATTCTGCAAATAAGACTGGCAAGTGAGATTCTTTTTTGTGAAAGATGGGAATAATTTGTTCTGTGTATTTAGCAAAGAACTTGGGCGATTATTTTTATCACCAATGACGTGGAGTACATTAGACTAGCCGAAAGCTTTCGGGAGTATTACATGTTTAAACATTTCTGTTTATTAATTTCTAGCAGGTAGTTGGAAGTTAGCAGCATAATCAAGGACCTCGGCCTCCTGGACTTTTGAGCCCTAGGCTTGTACATATGGATCAGAGTAAAGTACTTGAATTTCAATTCGATTTCACCTAGATAGCTTCATTTCCAGTCTAGAAATTTAGATAGTCCCATGGTCTGCAACTTTTCTCTTATCATTCTTGTTCTTTCTTCACACGTGTGATGCTTCTATTATCAATTTTTACATTTAGTTTCTTAGGTATCACGATAATCAACATGAAAGGAAAATCCAGAGATGTCCTTACTAACTAAAAATTATTACCACATGTTTATTGCATATTCCACATGTTTGGAACACCCTTTTTAGCTATTATTTAGTGAAGCCGAACAAAAAGCATCACAGATGGTGATAATATAGATATTTGTACTAGAGTTCAGAGATGCTAGCTATCAAAGCATGCTCAACATCATTTNCAGAGCTGCTAGCTATCTAAGCATGCCCAACATCATTTATTTATTTAAGCAGATTAACTAATCATGACAGAAGGTTTTAATGATTATAATCTGTAGGTCCTGACTGGAAAATTCTAATTACTTATATGCTGCATCATTTGTGTGTATTATGTACTGCGAGTTGTGATATCTTACTTAGAATTGTATGGGTCGTTTGGCTCAGTGGTAAAGGCATATTAACTATTAAGTCTTATGTATTAGAGTTAAGTGATATTTTTGATAAAAATATGTGTCCAAGAGGTGGTCGTTAGTCATTTGTGGTGTCTAATAAGGTGAGGGGAGTGTAAATATTTTATGAACATATGCATAAGCGTAGTGGGTGTCTGTTTCAGATTCTTATGGCAACGATGCCGTGGTAGGGTAGGAGAGGCTGGGGGTGAGTCTGAAATTGGTGGTGGTGTTGTGTGTGAGTGTATGTTTGATGGTGAAGACATGAAAGAGGTTCTTGAATCTTTACATGGTGAAACAAAAAATTGTAGTCTGATTTGTATACAGATTATGTGTCCTGATTTGTATACATATATATGTATATATATATATATATATGTTCTTCTATATTTATATGACTGTAGAGAGGGTTGTAAGTGCTAAAGTGTGTGCTAGAAGTGGAATGCGTATGCTTGTATGATGGTGTTGTAGAGTAAATTGTTGAGAAGTGTTAGATATATTAATTCTTAATATCATGAAGAACGTGATCTCCTTGATGTAAATTGGATCTTTCTGCTCCTGCAGGCGCTTCACTTGAGGAGAAAGAGAGTTTAAAAAAGGGAATTGAATTGGGAAAATCATCTTCAGATAAACATATTGATCTTTTGAGGCCAACTGCTCGCTACTATTCAATGTTTAAAGGTACTTATTTCAGTTTTTATTATGTAGATATGGGATAAGTAGTTCAACTCGAATTGTTTGGCATGTCTAACTGAACCTTATTTATGTATAGTTGAGATTTATATTGTGCAAGTTTAATATTATAATCCACTGACTTGCTACTATCAATAAGTCATTATATGTATGCTGTATGCAGTTATGCACACATTGTTTTTGTATGATGTGATAGTATATGATGCACAAGTTTATGTTTTTGTTTCAGCTTCCAAACTCTTTTTTTTTTGCGGGAGCATGGTAAATGGCGTTTCCAACCCTTTATTGCTCACAACTAAATTTGTACATTTAACGGTCTCCATGCTCTAATCCAAGTTTGTCAATGTTTTGCGACATAATTTACATTATCATTGCTTTCCCATCTGATGTTTCAGTTGTTGGACTAAGTTGTGTGGTGTTCCTTGTTTTCTATTATCAACATTGTTGCTGTCCTGCGCCTTCCATTTGCTGTGATACGTGAACTTCATCATAACTCATGTATATAACTTCATTTGGTAGAATTTTCTCGATGTGGAATTCTGGTCTTAAATTTTCCTTTTACAATTCATTTTCATAACACCACAATGTAACTGTTCTGAAATGCGTAAGGCGTTATTGTAATGGAAATGCTGTAAGCACCCAGTTTTTGGGACCCTTGATTATGCTGAAGATATTGATGACATGAATTATTTCTACACCAGTGTTCTGAATTCTGATGCACAGCGAGCTTATATGAATTTGTTGTATGTACTTCAAGTATACCTTTTATACCGTTTTCTGTGTCATTTCAAAAGCATCACTCTATGTGCTGGCAATCGGTGTTGACAGGGCAATCAGTACATAATGTAGACCAAGAAAAGGGCAGGTATATACTTGTAAAGGATGGAGATGTCTACCAACAAGGACTATATGACAAACCACTTCCTTGCTTTGGCTGTGGAATTGGATGGTTCTCGTAAGTATTCTTCAGTCTGTCTCTCTATATTTTAAAAATCCAGGTCATGTTAATATCATATAGAATTGTGTTTTTTCAGTTTTCTCTTGGGGTTTGCATTCCCCCTGATGTGGTATTATGCCACAATTCTGTATTTTGGGAACTACTACCGTAGAGACCCTAGAGAACGGGCTGGTCTTGCTGCTTCTGCAATTGCTGTAAGTAGTACTGTAGTATTTGCTCTTATTCTCTCTCGGTATTTCCCTAAGTGCTTATGTTGTGTTTAATTAATCTTTTTATTTTCATTGAAGGAAAGCAAATCTATATATTTACTGTAGTAACATATAGCGGTTGATTGCTGCAGGCAATGGCATGTACAGTTACGCTGTTAATAGTATTGGTGGTAATTGTGCTATTTTAGCATCAGCCATGAAATGTAATGTAATGACGTTAGTAACAATAATTTGTCAGCAAATTTATCTTTTAATTCCTCCGAAAGTGTTGAATTTGAGCGCGTAAGTGTAACAGAGATGAGCAGGGTCGAGTTTTAACTTTTAAGTAGACATGAAATTTATATGGACGAGCTTGTGCAAGGGAGCCAAAGATGCAATGAGCCAATGACTAAAGCCATCCAATATCCCTTCAACCATATAGATTATAGATTATAGGCATTCCATTCACTGTGAATTTGATTTAAGAAATGTATGATGTAACTACTGACATTGATGCAATGGCCTAGTGGATATACATAATTTAATTTAAATTTGACTAATGTCTGAACTCTGAACCTATTTGGAAAAAAAAATACGATGTGCACCTATCCAATCGAAATTTAAAATCAAAATTCATGTCATAGATCGGGGTTATAAAAAGTCGAGNTTGAGTTCAAAAAATGTTAAAATTTTGATCCAAACTGTCCCACAATGACTAGGGAGATACAATTTGGGTATGTGGGTTATATGTTCGATGAGCCTATCTGTTAGGCTTGACGACAGTGTCAAGAATTGAAGTAGAACAATTTGTAACAACCCAGTCCGATGGGGGTGTGTACAACTCAAGTTGTTTTATTTGGATCTCTTAAATTATGTGTGATCCAAATTAATTGACTCGATTTCGAAAAGATTTCGATATTTAACTCGGTTGTCACGTATGGTATCAAAACCGACTATTAAAATTGAAGTGCTATATCATTAACTAAAAAGTTGAAATCTGAATCAAACTAATTTTGTAAAATTTCAACAAAAAAAATTATAATCAAAATAAAAAATATGACAAAAAAGAGAATTAAGCTAGCAGTGGCCGGTGTCTTGCACGGACTTTTATGCTTAGTTCATCTATAAAGTTATTTCAATTTTTTTATCACAGTCAAATTTTAATGTCCGAAATTTGAATATGTCATAATTGTTCAGTCAAGTGACTCAAGTTAAAGAATTGTTCCATATATATATATATATATTAACACATTGATAAAAAAAATTATAAGTTAACATTTCTATTTATTTTTTTTCTATTATGGATGCTAAATTTTTTCAGACATTGCAAAGAATATAAATAATGTTATGTTCGCAAAACTAAAGTTAGACAATTCAATCTTGGTTAGGACTTGTGAGTATCATAATTACTACCCATATGCATTTAGCCCACTTGAAACATTTCAATTGGTCTTTTTTTTTTTCACTCGGTGTACGTTGTATTTTCACTCGGAGTCTAGAAGCCCGNCACTCGGTGTACGTTGTATTTTCACTCGGAGTCTAGAAGCCCGAAAGAGAATATGGCAGTTGATCCCAATGTACCTTTAAAAAATTCACAGTAAATTAAAACTTCTTTCCTTTTTTTCTATTGAACAAAGTCGTGGGCTTCAATTTTCCACACGTTATTATTATTTATCACAT